>JAOEGS010021259.1:1600-60460 GCA_025447755.1 Corythornis vintsioides | reverse complement strand
ATTAAAACAAAATAAAAATTTGCTATTTCTATGGTACATGCCTTATGTGTTTCAATTGTAAATTAAATGTATTTGAACAACCAACTACATTTAAGAACCAGTTCAACTAGTGAGGTAACAATTATTGATTATTAATACTACATTATAACCTGCAAGAAAATTGGCTTCATACTTCATTGGTGTTTCATCTAACTATATATTCCATATGATATTATAGAATTTGCTTCTTATTCACTTTATTTATTTTCTGAGTAAATCTGATCCAACAGAAAACTCTGGAACACTTGTACTACTTTTAAAAAATCACTGGAAGTATGTCAACCATCCAGAAAGTTTTACTGTAGTGTTTTTAAATACCTGGGTTTGGTATTTAATTGACAAATACATTTACCTAGACCCCTACCACCCAGGAGGAACTGAGCATCCCAAATTTCCAGCAAATCCATTATATAATTGACTGAATTAAAACTCTTTAATTTTCATTGTGATCAAATGTAAAATCCTCTCACTGCATCAAGCCCTTATAGGCCACATCTTTAACCAAGTTTTGCTGAAATCCAAGATTTTTTAAAAAAAATAATTACCCTTTTTTTTCCCTGTGCATGTGCATGTTTCAGAAGTCAGTCAGAATATAGCAGTCTTGTTTCACATTGCAAATTTGTGGTTAAAACACAGTCCTGTTCTGAAAAACCTGACAAATTAAGTGGCATTTCCTGTATGAAAGAGGGGAGCAACAGAATTTTTCAGGAGTGTGCAATGCTGATGACATTCAAGTAATGCAACTGCTTTCGTGGCATGGCACAGAGCCTAGCATATGGGCTAACTCTAGTCTATAGAGTTCAGAATGTGTCTCCAGCACTCAAAATACACACATTTGTTCATGCAGACATTCAAATCAAATATCACCAGGTTCACAAATTAATTCAGTTCTTTGTCAAGAACTTCATTTGCTCCTATAGCAAAAGCATCCAGGCAGACAAATCTTGTGTGGTCAAGCAACATGCAGTGTCACTGAAGCTGATCTCTATGGAGCATTGTTCAGGTGACACCCTCCTTTGGTTGAACCCTAAATTGAAAACTTCTGCCTTACCTTTTTACCAGGAGATAGGAATGCAACATTAGAGTAGGTCCTTAGATGAACATCTGTATCAGGGTATTGAGTTTACTTCTGCAAAGCTGTCACTAGATTCTTTCACTGTCAGCCTTTTTTATTCTGTGGCTTTACTAGGTCAGGAGAGCAGACAGGTAGGCAGTAAATCCAGTCTACTAACTTTAAAAAGAAGTGAACATCTGAATATAACAAGCCTTTAAGATATTAAATATAGTTATCAAAATGTGAACTTCATGAACACATCCATGAAAAGCTCTGATGCTTAGATCAAGATAAATTTTCTTACACTGCAATCCATAGATAGGAAATTCATCAGCTATAATCACTGCCCACCAGGAATACCCTCACAGTGCTAGAAGATGTCACACCTCTCTCCTTATTTAAAATCTTTGGCAAATAAGAGAACATTACAGGTGCACTTAGTCAGATGATGTATTAGAACAAGTTGTAAACAAAAATGAAAACTGAAAAATTCCATTTGATGAATGGATGTCAGACACTTTTTCCTGAGATTTTTTTTTTAGTCATAGAATCTTACAGCCTAATTCAGGGTATGTCACAGTAAATTCAAGTATTCATATGCAACATCAAATGTTAAAATAAAGTCAAACAAAAATTGAAACAGCAATTTTGTGAAGTAAATACACATTCTAAATCTTGTAGAAAAACTCCACAAAAACTCTGTAATCATGTTTATGTTGCTACTGTTGATAATCAGTATTGGATCTCAATGACTACAGCTATATAGGCACCTGCTTGAGGAGGATACTGAGGTTAGTGCACTTCACTGTTCTTTTCTGGTTAATTTGTGACTTAGCCTGGACTTCATGGATAGAATTCACCTAAAAAAAAAAAAAAATGTAGCAGTTAGCATAAGTAGACCTCAACATCTGAGATAAAACTATCGAGTTTCTGTACAGTTATGGAAATAAATAGGTCTTCTAGGGTACAGATCATTCCCATCTAAACAAGAAATCTAAAACAGACCAGATGAACTGTGTTCAAAAAAGGTCTGCTTCTTTTCCACTAAAAGACCCTACAGAGAATCCAGGGTAACTATCACAGACACAGATGTCAATATCATGAAATTCCATCTTACATGAAATGAATTCCCTACCAAAGGCTTCAATCCCCTCCTTGCATTCAAGCCCAAAGATACTTCAGAACTGTCTTCCTCCTTCAAAAAGATCCAAGTCCATTGAAATGTTTGTCCCTGGAATGTCACTGGCAACAAAGGATTCCACTAATAGACTTGTTCACCTGCATGTGCAGTAAATCCTGAGCAAGGACTGACCTTTCCCATGCATTGAAACTGTCTCAGTTCTAATTTTTATATGTAATACTTATACTCTGACCTATACTTGGTGTCTCATCGGAATTTTCAAATATTTAGTAGCCTGTGCTGGTAAATATCTGGAAATCTGGCAGCACCATCTGCAGCATCAGGGCAAATAAATTACTAGAAAAATAACCATCCATTACCTAAAGCAACAAAATTAGGTCAGTAGTAAACAAGATAAATACATTCACCTGTAGGATGATGTACAGGGAAAAAAAAAAAAGTATCTTGACAAGCTGTTTTTAAGAACTGTTTTTTGAATATCCTTTTTTTCCTAAGGTAAAGCATCTGAATGCCCAGGCAACAAATGTTATGCACAAAATTCTATGCAATATGATAAATGATGTTTCTGTAAGTAAATTAACACATATCCTTATACAGGAATTAAATAAAATCTAAACCAGGAATGAATGTGTAAGTTGATGAATAAGTGAAAGTACACAAAGTAAGGCATATGTAAACTTATCTTGTATTATATGAATCATTCTTGACATACAACTATAACGGCAGCCTTCATTGGAAAGGGGAACAGCAAAAACTTCTAAGAAATGAAGAAGGAATGCTTCCTAACGTTCAGTGGTTTGGCATTATTTTGTTGAGAAGGTGAAGAAAGCATAAACAGAGCCTGCATGCATTTCATGAGTCACTTCAGAAATTATGTTTGCTTATGAAGTTATGTCACTCAAAAAAGAGGATCTGATACATATACAATGGGCATGAAAATATTAGATACATTTATTGTTGTTAAATGTGGGATCTGCTTTAGAATTTCTCATCTGTCAAAGGATGAAATTTCAGAGAAACAGGTAATACGTACTACCTGAAAATTTCCATTTCATGCTAGACTTCAGATATATCCTAGAGAAAGGGAGCTGTCATTGGAATTTTAGCTACTCTGGAAATATATGTGTGTGTGGTGTAACCATGTATGTCTTCTTAGACCATAAAATTACATATCTACTGATCTTCCAGCTGATGTTATCTTGTCTTTCCTGAAAATCAATCACAGATACATTTAGTATTCTGAGAAGCACACATGTGACACATATTCAACTGCTGGCCTACTGCAAAAACTGCCATGGGCTGGGGCAGAGAGGGGAGGGATATATCCATATGCATGTACACAGTTGTAATAGTGTCATTCAAATCTCCAACAGACTGAGCTACGTATTTATGGTGAAAGTCCTAGAAGTAATGGGCAATTAATTGCAACCAACTCCTTCACCCCAAACTAACTTAGCTCACATTGAGGGATTTTACAAGTACTGGTCTGTCTCATTTCCTCCAGCTAGATCACCATAACAAATTACATAAGGAAAAACATTTTTACTTTGAGGGTGACAGAGCACTCAAACAGGCTACCCAAAGATGTTGTGGAGACTCCATCAAAACTTGCCTGGATATGGTTCTGTGCAACCTGCTCTAGATGAACCTACTATAACAGGACTGGACTGGGTGTGTACACTGAAAATAATTGGAAAAATAGGAAGTGGTCTTTCAACCTCTCAGATAATTCTGCTACTTTAAAATCCCCTAGGACAAAATATGTCAAAATATTTTCTTTTATAGAGAATTTTTTTTCAATTTTGGAACTTTGGAAACATGACTGATTATTCATAGCAATTTATCTCTCTCTTTGCGAGCATCAAGTACACAGCAACACAAAATTTGATGTTTTAAATAATTAGAAGTGAATATTTCACTTTGTGCTCAATTGTCAACTATTGCATGCAGCTAAAATGGTAGAAGGAAATGTTTTGGCCGATATAAAATCTTTCCAGCTCTATTCGCTGTCTATTTTTCCTGCAGAATAGGGAAATGCAGGGAAATGGAGGACAGGCTGAAAGAGCAAAGTCGTGTAGTGACTACATTTTGCTGGGCAGAGCAAAGCACTGAAGTTCTGGGATATTAGGTGTTTTTCTTAGCAAACTCAAGAATTCTGCAGTAACATCATATGTCCAATTTTCACTCACCAAAGCTTGCAGGCCTTTACAGTGGCACATAAACACACGGAAAACACGTTCCTAAAGTGCAGAACACATGAAGGAACAGGAAAACCTGCTATACCACTTCTAAATCAATGTGCTGGTATTTTGCTTCTAACTTCGGGTCTTTGCACTTGGAGAGTACAAACACAGAGTTGGTAAAGAATCCTGCAACATGGTGCAATGTTATTGTGACCATAAGCCTCGTGAAAACATTTCTGTTTCAAAAGACTTTCACTAAATAGCAAGCAACATTCCTTCTGGCTTCCTGCCAGCTCATCTCTCTGTCGTGAGCACTGATCAGGCTCAGTTTTTCACAGTGAGGGTGACAGACACTGGAACAGGCTGCCCAGGGAGGCTGTGGAATCTCCTTCTCTGGAGAAATTCAAAATTTGCCTGGATGTATTCCTGGATGACTTGGTCTAGGTGATCCTGCTCTGGCAGAGGTGTTGGACTAGATGATCTTTCTAGGTCCCTTCCAACCCCTAACATTCTATGATTCTATGATCACTGAGGCTTGTGGCCCCACTTCCCTTCCACTAGGACTACCTCAGGACCAAACTGCCCCAAATTAGAGCAGGACTTTTTAGGATGCCTTAGCAAAAACTCCAGAAGCTCTGGAGGGCAGGACAATCTTGGTCCAAGAGGGTTTTCATATTCCCTGCTAAATAGAAGTACAGATGCAGTGATAGTGGTTATAGTGTGTGTATATATGTATACACTACGTATGTACCCACTATATACCTAATGAGTTTCTGTTCCCAGTTACAACTTAAAGTGTGACACTGTCCCACCTCAAGTCCTTTCTTAGAGGTGTGTTACCTCACCAAAACCATCCCTCTGCCCTTGTTTGATTTATGTATTGCTTTTGATTTACTTACCTATCCATACATTTCTTGGAGAGTGCATATAATTAAAGATCATTTTTAATTACTGTTAAAGAGTTATGTATTAAATTACTAGTTGTTCTTACTGTTATTACTGCTGCTGATATTAATAAATCTTATTGACATTTATCGGTTAATCTTGCTGACATTTAAAGAGAAAATGAAATTGTGTATCTATGCCTACCAAATGCTTAGATTTATGTTTATGAAGTTCTTCAGTTTTCCTAGGAGTGTACAAGAGCAAGGAAGACATCCAAATATATAGTTTTTCATTTAACATCTCTCTCTGTGTGACATAAAGATACTTATTACCATATTACTAGGCAATCTTTTTTCTTTTTTAAATCCCATGTCTTTAGTAATAAGCAGTGTTTTCATTAAGGGGATTCTGGGAAGGAAATATTCATCACTGAAAAAGAACACAAAATCCCATGTACTTTACAGAAAGAAAGATCACTGATTGAAGACTGACTTCTTCAGAAATTTCTGAACTCGTGCGTAGCTTCTAAAAATTCCCCACCCACATTATTTTCTTTGAAGCACACTCTCACAGAGCAGCTCCTTCCTTACATTTCTTGCCATAAAACTGTCAGCTGAGTGTTTCATGTTGTCATAAAGTTCTCTATGTTACAGGAAATTGACCTAAGTAGTTTTCCTGTGAGTATAAAAGAAGCAGATAAAATTCATTAACCCTTTCAATACATTATATATTTGCACACTTGCAACATTGAAGGTCTTAGAACAAAGAAAAACAGTCTCAGTGGGAAACAGCAATGGTTTCAGGGAGGACTTTTTTTTTTTTTTTTCTTTAAGAAGCTTTTTTGTACTCATTGAGTAATGATATTTGTGGGTGTTTTCATGAATGGCCCTTCTTTACACATGGCTGTTTCTAACAGACACAAAAAATATTTTTTTCATACTGAACATTAGCATACTTTCAGCCTAAAAAAAATAAAATTCTGTTTTAGCTCTTGATTTCACAGCCCATAATGTTGCTGTGCCATAAGATCAGGTCCAGCTCCAAATGTTCAATGTGTGATATTTCTGATTTAGTTCGTGATGAAACCTCTTGCTGGATTGTTAGGGATGTACATGGCAAGAGATTAGCAGCTCTGAACAAGACTATATAAACTCATAATCCATATCTAATTTTCCTTAAACATCAAAGAGGAAGTATAGAATGTAATAAGGTTATCTGATACAGTGGAATTCTTAATGTATCTTAAATGTCCTGGAGATGATGGTTTATCAGAACATTCACCTATTTCTAATCTAACTCACCTATATCTAACTAATACCCTAATATATTACATGAATAAAATTTACTTTGAATTCCAAACTGAAGAAGATAATAGAGGTCCTCATACTAAACCATAGTAAAGAGGTGAGCAGGGATGTGAAACTCAAGATCAACCAAACTCTAAAATGTATACCATTAACTCTACCCATCAGATTTTTTTTTATGCTACCCGTGAATTTTACATTCTTCTCCAAGAAATCATTTATCCTTGCTATATTCTACTTGAACTCTCCTGTCAAAGCCACTGAATTCAGGTTAGAAGGAGCTTCATGCTCACTGCATCTGACTACACTACAAAACAACTAAGCAAAGTCATTGAATGGGTACACAAAGGCATCTTAGGAAGGAAGACCATGAGAACCATCTTCAAAAGCAAACATTTGAGGGAAAGGATCTGTGACCTTCCAGTGGCACTCACAAATAGCTGCAAATAGCCCCTAATTCAGATAAAATATTGCCAACTCTCCTCTTGAAAAGAAACATGAAGCTCGCCTAGCCTTCCTTTTGCTTTTTACTCAGTCTTGTATTGTCATAAGTTCAGACAAGTGTGCAATGTTCTGCTTCTCTATTGCTCATCAGTAGGATTTTAATATCACAGAAGATGCAATAGACACTTAAACAGTAAAAAGCAAAATTTTCATGCCAGCAAGAAAAAAAAATGTTTCCCTGTAAAAGCACCTTAGTTGTCATTAAGATCCAGGACTACTGAAATGCCAGAGGCTGTTGCAAAGGGTTAAGGGAGAATAGGGAGAGGCATTTTGAAAAAGCTTCAAAAGTCCATTTCAAACTACATTTTAGATGCTTCACTAGGCAGCATGATGAGAACTGATAAAGCATATAGAATTGGCTGATTGAAATGTTACCTTCTAAAGCACTTTTCAAAAATATCAACGTCACCATTTCTATTAATGTATTAAAAGTTTACAATAAAAATTTTCACTCAGCTCTTATTGCAAAGCCTAATTTTAGCAATTTGGGGATTTTCAACTCAAAAAACTCACTAGAAGAATAAAACCATTTATTTCAAAAAGGAGAAGAAGATGAGTCTGATGGAAAGTCTAAAGAAAATTGCAGTTAATTAAGAAGATAAGTTTGCTGCCTCTAGATTATTACCTTTTCCAGTGACCCATATATTAAACCCCTGCAGTTACTAGTGAACAAGCTCTATTTGAAGATGGCACTTCTGTCATTAAACAGTTTTAATTAGATTCTGGGATTTCCACCTTTTCATTGTTTATTTTCTAATAGAGCTCAAATTGTGATCTGCTTCTGTCTCTGATGTCATTAGGAGACATAACCACTGCCTCAAGTGAAATTATTATTGCATGTTATCAGTCTGACCAGCATCATACTAACCTCAAACTCTCCTTGATTTCTGTAAGTTTTGGACTAGAGTCTATTGATTGTATGAATATATTTCCCTCTTTTGGTCAGGTATATTTCATAGAGCAACACAGGAGACAGGTAACCTAACCAACTTGACCACATCAGTTAGGAAATTTGTTTCTATGTATACTGGTCTAGAAAGACTCCATGAATTTAAAAATATATGGCATACTTTTAGAGACTGATTTTTTTTTAATGACCCTAAAGGTCCTTGTTGACATTCTTGCAAGGAATTATTGCTTTGCATTTCTTGGTATAGCCACTGAAACAATACTCACACATTGAAAAATACAAAGGGCGTTTATGCACTTCACAGCACCCATATCTGAGCATTTGAAGCTGACTGTCTGCCTGACTTCCAGCACAAATGCACACAGTAACCCTAACCAGGCCAACTCTAATTAGGCATCAATTCCTAATTGATAGCTTTCACACTAAATTACCCATGTGTATTGTTCTTAGCAACATTAGGATGTTATTTGGCCCTTAACCACAACTGTCTATTAATCAATGTACTAAATGGTGTTGTCATGCATTTAACATAATCCCTTACAAACTGGGTCATTCTGGGAGTAGCAAAATTAACAAAATCTGGTTGCCTATAGATTTTAATTGATTTCCCACATGGATTTTGTAATTTCTAATAAGAGTTGAACTCCCAAATACAATCTTTTCACAAGTGGGAATTTTATTAAGGTCTGTCCTAATCTGCTCACTTTTTTTTCACAAAAATCATAACAAGTTTCATATCTTTGATACTCCTCTGTCATCATGAGTTCAAGTTAACCCATATTTTCAAATTATTAGAGAGAAGACCAAGAGATACTTACACAGACATACGCATGCTAAGTGTGATTCCCTAAGTATCACCTCCTTAGGAATATAGGTTCCCAAATTATACTGAAATCAAGAAAAAATGTGAGAAAAAAAATTTGAGCTGAAAAGTAAGATGTGTTGTAGTATAATCAGGCTGTAGATAATCCCAGGGTCTAATCTCACAGAAATGGAGCCTCCCAGATTTTCCCCATAAAATCTGACCTTTGATTTCAGTCTTGCATTAAGTACCAAGTAAGAGAAGACGTTTTGTGGAGAGGACCAAGTAGCTCATTGTTTTTTTCTTTTTTCTGGGTAAGAGCTCAAGAGAAATCCTGTCTCCTTCCATCCCACAGGCATAGAGAGAAGACATAAAGGTGACTGCCATAACCTCCCCATCCATCCAAACTCATGAACATCAGAGTCCAGCCAGGCTCACTACCCTCTCCTCCTCCATCAGCATGGGTGGTAGCAATGTCAGAGCAGGGGACCTTGGGGATAAAGTTAATTCTGTTCCTCAGAGCTGCTTTGCCTGGGATGTGTTGTAAGAACATCACTACTCCAGCCACAGCTTCCAACTTTTCTCTATAACCACAGGAGTCAAAATGCATCACATTGTCATTGAGTGTCTGATGTAATCATGTGAGTGTGGATGTACAGACAATAACCAAAAATTTACATGGGCTTAACAGGAAAAATGAAGATATTTCTAATTACACACCTGTAACAAAGAGAAGAACCTTGTATTTCAGTGGTTGGTATGCAGAACTATTGTCTTTCAGCCATTTTAACGAGCTCTGAAATAAAAATTATTTTTTAAAACATTGCTGAACTTCCAAAGTATGAGGCAAAATGAATTCTGTTATTCATAGTGAATATGTAGTAATTTGAGAACATATAACCCTCAGTGTCTGAGGAAAACCAGGAGGTAGCAGCCATACCTTTCCTTGATGGAAATTCACATAAACTGCATTTTTCTGGGATTATATTCAAAATCTAAGAACTATATAAATTTGTATCTCCTGTACATTTAGATCAACCTGTCTTTCCAATTATATGCAGAGATATTTCAAGAATGTTAAAAATGCCATATAATTTTAATAATAGGCTTTCACAATCCACTGTTTTATAGTCTTCTATGTACACCTCAATATAACTTGAATTTATCCCTGGTTTTAGAGGTTTGCAACTGTTCCAGCTACAGCTCTCAGGTGTCTCTGCACATTTGTGGAAGACGGGGAGAATTTTACCCATCTCTGATTATTTATTTCCCATGGTTAATTGTCAATAAAAAAATCTGTGCAGGACAGCTCTGGCTGAAACAGTAATACAGAGAAAGTAAGGAACAGCTCACCACAGTGAATTCCCTCTTCAGTTAGCTCTCTGAGGATACTGGCATGAATGCTCTCTCACACGACATACTCCTAACTTGTTTAAGTGTATCGTCGCTACTTAACAATCATTTGCATTTATTATTATTAGTCAGTTCAAAGGCTGATGCCAAGCTGAATGAGGAAAGGAAAGTACATGGTGTATTTTTTAAAACTCTTCAGTCTGATTGGAGTTTTCTCTTTTCCTTGGGTTTTCTCTTTTCTTCTCTTTTTTTTTTCTTTTTTTTTTTTTTTTTTTTTTTAAGCTCTGTTCTAAGAAAAGGAAAGCAGGGGATTTACTAAAGGCAAGGCAAGTCGGTTAGTTATGAGTCACCTTCATGACTTATAAAGGGTCTCAAGTTGTTTGGAACGGGCTTTCTTCACCTAACTTGTGCTGCAGGGATACCAGGCAACCAGCCAGACCAACAGACCTCTGTGGCAATTCCTCCTGCCTCCGTTGCTTTTTTCATTTTTCATTTGCCTTATTTTTCTCAGTCTCATTTTTCTCTCTCTCTCACACACGCTCCTTCTCTCTCTTCAGAAGAAAAAAAAAAAAACACAAGCCGAGCTCAGTGACCATGGTAAACCTGTGAGAATTGAACAAGGGAAATCTGTGGCCTTCCTGCTGCATTGGTTTTACTTGCATCTCTGTGTAAAGAAAGTGCCTCATAGCAGGTAGGTTTTTCAGTTTGGTTATTTGGGTTTTTTTTGTTTGGGGGGGGGGGGTTTATTGGTTTTGTTTTGTTTTTTTTTATGAGAAGCTTGTAAGTTACAGGAGATGGGAGCAGGCCAAGGGAATAGGCACTAGAGCAGGGTTTAGAAGCCTCAAGAATCAGCCAGGCTAACTTCAAACATTTGCACGTGTGGAGGAATACTCGATCAGGCATTCTTGCAATAATATGCCTTCGGCCATCCAAAGTCACACATGGACAACCAGTCTCAAGTGAATATAAAGTTAGTCCCCCCACTGTCTTTACATTCACTTTTGTAGACCTTACATAACTGATGGGACAGTACATGAGAAAGTTGTCTGCAGATGGCTAAGAGGACATGGGAGACGCATGCTGCTTTTTAGCTCTGCACACCTCCTTTCTTGTTTTCAGATGAATAGTTTGGAAGACCATGCAGTATGGAATATAATTTCTGGAGTGTTCCAGTAATCTATTTGGAAGTGGTTTATGACTAATCTACAGTTGTTCTCTTGCCTACAGCTTGCCAGAGACATTCTGAGGTGGAGAAAAGTAATTTTGGATTTATTTTGCAAGTAGTTTTGGATATGTGATAAGTTCTGGTCCTCATTTCATATATAAGCAACAGAGAAATTACTTCTTTAAAGTATACCTATTAAACTTGCATTATTAATTATGGTTTGTTTTAATTCCTTTTTAAATTAAGATCTTTAAAATGCCCATATAAGGTTTTCATATAACTTTCTTGAAATGCATATTCATACTCATGAAACAGGAGCTCCATGCTCAGCATTAACATAAGTCTGGTAAAAAATCTACAGTTTAATTTTGTCATAAAACTTTACTCTGAACTCAAATTTGTCAGTCTATATATAAGATTAAGATTAAACAAACGTTAAAATCCAGCTACTTGATCCACAAAGTGAAATAGAGGTACTTTCTATTTTAGAGGAAGTATTCAGCAGAGAAAAGCTTCTTCTAGCAATACACACTTTTGGAGCCCTTCCAGTATCTTAACTAAGACATTTAATTCAATATTTTTTCTTAGTACTTTAAAAGAATAGATTTAATGTCTGAGAAATTAGAGGGGAATAGGGGACTTAAAATGTACTGAAAATGGATCTCTGGTGTATTGCTTATATGTAAGTTCCTTTTGTAGGTGATGAAAAGAATTATAGAATATGAAATTGTATTACCCCTATTTTTTATTTTTTTTAGTTAGATTTCTGCTATTGAAGGGTAAAAACATCTCTGGAACTGGTACATTTCTTTTTTTTTTATTTTTCACAAAATGAAAGAAGAATGAAGACAGACTCAAGACCCCCTCTCATATACTATACCAAATTTTAGTTTTGACAACTAAAAGGAAATGGGCACCTCCAGAGGGCAATTTGAATCATTCCATGAAAGTGGCTATTGCCACTCTGTCTCTCTGATGAATGTTAAGGGAAGATAATGCAGATAGATGGCATATGCTGAATAACTATTTTTTCTATAGTTGTAGTTGGGTGATGTGAGTCCCAGCTAATATCCCCCACAAAGATATTCACATGATCTGTTTATTGGCACATCTCTTTCAAGATCCCAAATCTTCTTCAATTTTTTAATCCCAGAATCAGGCTTTAAATTTATTTTTAGCAGGTAATCTGACATGGTATTTATGAGCTATGTCTTGTTTATAAGCAGGTAAAAGGAAATAAAAGGCTGGGGTTCCCTAGGTCTGTTTCAAAGCCTATTGTGGTCAGTGTGGGCCTCTATTCTTTAACTTCAAAGTGTCAGGATCTATCTATCTATCACAGTCTGATTCCTCCAAAGTGATTGTGAGTGTACATACATGCATGAGCACTGCAGATTACTGGCCTTGGTGAATTGTCTTTTCTCCCTTAAACCCTCCCACTGAAAAGGGGCTTTGTAACAGGGGTGACAACCCTAAGAACTTTCAGATGATGCTCCCCAAAAGGCAAGATTCTTTTTTTTTTTTCTGCATGGAGAACAACTTTCATATTTTCTAAAGTGACTACTAAATTTTATGGAATTGGAATTACTTTCCTAATCTGTTTGTGGTTTTCATAATAAACTTATATTGGGAAGTACCATCAAAGTTAGCATGTCCTTTTGCTACCAAACTGAAGATAAAAGGTTGAGATTTACTCCAGACTCATGATAATCCCCTCCAGTTACCTAATGGATAAATGAGAATTTGGTCATTTGAACTGGAGAGGCAAGACTTGCTAATAATCACATAACCAGACTAAAAAGCTGGATGTTTTTAGTCCATCGGTGGACCAGCTAAGTCCACCTCAGACCCTTGAGGTATCGTACAATGATGTACGAAGGCTCAGGTGGGGAAATGAGCACTTGTTGCATTTAAACTAAACAGTTTGAACTGTACTTGTGGTACTCCTGAAGGGAATCTAAATATAAGAATATTATACGGATGAACTGATTAACCATTGGTATTTTAGTGACCAAAGAAAATCCTAGGTTAGAGAAGAGCGAGCTACCTACACTTGAACAGTTTTTTTAAGTGCCTCAATAACTCATAGATTTTTTTTTTTTAAACATATGAAATATATTGCTATGAATATGAAGTTCATTCTCCCATATTTTGGAACACAGGGGAGGTGGGAGGAGAATCAAAAAAAGAACAGTCTCAAAAAGGCAAGGTGGGACAACATTTTCATGTACGTCTGACTGTCAAACAGGGATAAAAGAATCAAAGGGTAGAGCATCTAGCCTAAAAGATCAATTTGGGTATGGACAGCTTCTGTGGAGGCAATAGCAAAGCAAGAATTTAGGAAGTTTGAAAACAAAATTAGAACACACACCTGTCTGAGGTCACTACAACAGATGAAGGAACAGAAAAGCAGATGAGTGGATGGGACTTCAGATGTTAGTGACTCAAAGAAGAGAGTGCTGGAAAGAGGAAGAGGGAAATCACATCAGATCTTAGGAGATTTTTCTTTAATGTTGCAAGGGAAATATCAGGGGATTTTATTTTATTATATTTAAGTATATTATATTATATTAAGTATTTCCACTGATAGCAAGACCACATTTTAGAGCTGTGTAAAAAGACAGGCAGCAATAATGTATTTGATCATGTAATGGAAATCTGACAGCTGTACAAAAGGTTGTTACAAAGGTTCAGCAGGAGGAAACACATGTCATTTCTCACCACTTCCTGATAAAGCATTTTTTTTTCCTTTAGCACATAGAAGCAAAACAATTTGCAGCACTTGAGATGCTATGCAGCTTTTAAACCCAAAATTAAAATGCTAGGGTGCCAGCCTAGATAAAACTATGCCATTACATAAATCCAAGATCATATGAGTAGAAAAGAACCAGAGACAAACTTGTCTGTGGTTATGGCTGCCCACTTACCTACTTCTGCCTAGAAGGGCTGGCTCTGGAGTAAAGCAGCTGAGAAAATGCTTCCTGAAGTCTTTTACTTCTCTCATTGCTCAAAAGTGATGTTGGAAGTTGGCATGTGCAAGTCCAGCACTCATTCAGCTTCTCTAGAACAAACATTTTGCATCAAGCCTTTCACACAGATGTGTGCCCACGGGGTGACAGCAAAAGAATAAGGTGTCGGGGACTTAGAGACATTAAAACACAGGAATTGGATCAGAGAATAATTCAGGGTGGAAGAGATCTCTGAAAGTCATCAAATCCAAATTCCTGCTCAGAGCAGGTCCAATGCACAATAAAGTCAGATAGATCAGTAGCATTTTATGGCCAGAAATAATTTGTTTGCTCTCTTCCTAAAAAAAAGAGCACTTGAGCTTTCAGCTTTCATCCTGTCCCCATGACCTGCACCCCTCACCCTCCAGATACACACTACATACACACACACAATATTTAGAAGTCTTGATGTAT
The DNA here is from genome assembly GCA_025447755.1 of Corythornis vintsioides. NCBI lineage: Eukaryota > Metazoa > Chordata > Aves > Coraciiformes > Alcedinidae > Corythornis > Corythornis vintsioides. The sequence continues at coordinate 45,701 of JAOEGS010021259.1, read as the reverse complement.
AAGTTTAGAAACTGTTCATTTCCCACAAATTTAAATCTTACACCACAGGTCTCGGTGTCTGACTTCAGTAGGAGTTTAGCTTGAACACTCCAGAGAGCTCTGAAACATCATTTTAAAGCTGAGGTTTGGAAATTTTTGAACCATTTTTTTCTGCCTATCAAAATCTCATATTCATCTTGGATTTTTTGTTTACCACTCATATATCGCAGCCGTGTATTTGTCTGGTTTCATTTAGAGTGGCACAAAGTGAAAGGTAATTTCCCTAAAACCTCTAAATTAGATCACAGTCTTACTATGACATTTTAACTTCCTCTTAGAACATGTGTTAGTAAGAGTAGGGAAGTTATAAAAGTACATAAGTTTCTTTTAATTTACATACAAAAAAGATAGCTGAAATTGTGTAATATAGAATGCATTGTTTCCCATACTGGCTTTCTTGTTACTTTTTTCTTAAACAGCAGTTTGGTTTTTGGGGGTTTTTTTAAGTGGTTACTGGGAGACCAAACAGAAAGCAAACAAGAATTCATCCATTTAAGAACTCTGCCCAGGAGCCAATATTTTATTTTAGAAGGATGGAAAAAGGAAAATGCATTTTAATCAAGACATACTTTGCAGAGAACTAACTAGGCATTACTTAGGCCTTTTAAAACCTGCTTGGAGTGGCTGTCTGAACTATATAATCATTATTAATGATGTAAGTAACTGAAAATTGTAAAAAAAATTCAGATAATCAGGTAGCTAATCAAGATTCTCTAACTTTTCTTCTACTGGGTGCATTTCTATTTCATTATGTGATTTCTTTACAGATTTTTGAAACATTTTATAGAATTACCAATTTATAAAATTGTGTTTTCCTTGTTAGTTTTCAGGAGAGAGCTCATAACAGGCTGAAAGGAGGAAAAAAAAAAAAATTCAACTTCATTAAAATAAAAATCAGCACTTATTAATTTTATGGTCAAAGAATCACAGGCATATGAATATTAAAAAGCTATTTGAAAACAATATACTGTTCAACACAGACACAATCATTCATCTCATCCTAGCCTAATGCAGTGAGGGTGTAGGAGCCCTGTATATTAATCCTAGACCAGCAACTGAACCTGTCCAACAGGTATTCTCTCTGCTTAGCACTCTTTTTTTCCAGAATCCAGAGAAATACTTGGTGCTTAATTACAGACACTGCATACTGCTGAAACCATGATTACTTCTTACCTCTCTTTCTTACATCCTGTTGAACAGTCAGCTTTCCTGATTATAGCCTTTTTGTCTTATTTAGGTGAAACTAAACACGAGTAATTTTTGCTTTTGTTGATCTGAGGAACTTGGCTGACATCAGAAGTTTTTATTGTATGTAAAGAGATACAAAATTAGGCTGTGCTGTAATCAGTATTCCTCTTGCTCAATGTTGCTTTTTCAGAGACGGAGTCCTTCAAGTTCTCTTAAATAGTAACTAGAACAACGTCAGATTTATTGGTTTTAAATAAACAGCAGATGGTTTCTGTTTATTTAACTAACTACAAGTTTTTCCCACACATCTCTGCCCTTTTTCTTCCATATTTTTATATGCATTTCTGTTTTTTTTTTTTTTTTTTTTTTTTTTTTAGGTATATCAAGGGGAAAAAACGGTGGTTTCAGTTCTTTATGTCTCATCCTCCAGCCTCTGGAGTTCCTCTGTAGGCTGTATGTTGTTAATGCTAATCGTGATAGGGGTTTTTACCTCTGACTGACTCCTACATATTAGCATTAACACTGTATCATGCCTCTTACCAGAATTCACATGGAACAAGCTGCTGTTTTGGGAGAAGAGAAATGATGAATCAGTGAGTGCTATGCTGGAAAACTGTTCTACATGTAAAAAGAAGAGTTGTTCTTCATACAGGCATAATTGCTGCAATGTTTGCTAGGTTTAGAGTCACTGGAAAAAGCAAGGGAAAAAAAGCAGTTTTCTGCATCAGTAAGTCCTTACTAGGATGTAGAACATGTAATATTTTGAGTTCAACAACCTGTTTTTTATTCTGTTTAATATGTTTCAGCTCTACTGGCTTTACTTCATACACAGATATTTTGTTTATGCATTTTATTTAGGAAAAGAAAAATTAAAAAATTAAACTTTTGGCACTTATAACTGCATTCTATTAATTTCTATAGAATTTTATTATATGTAAGAGAAAAGCTGACAGAAAATGTTTCTCTGAGATTTTATTGTTGATTTGTTAGAAAAAAATGAGTCGATAGGTCACTAGGAGAAAAGAAAAAATACATTTATTTTACTTTAGAAGCATCATAAAATTCCAGAGAAATAGGGAAGTATTGTTTTATTTATTTTGTGGAAGGGCAAAATAGATACTGATTACTCCATCACAGAAACTGACAAGAAACAGCCTTTAAAACTCTCTATCTCATGCTTTAATTAAATCTACTTAATGAATACTTCAGTTATGAAATATTCATTTGATGGTGGAGGAGAAGGGGAAACAAAATACCTCAAAGTACTCACCCTTAAGTAAGAAAGAAAGGTTAATGTTTGTGCTGCATCAATACATATACCCTTTTGTGTTTGCAGTGTTTGGAGTGTGAACCCCCAGCAAGAGGTATGATTACAGCAACTCAAGATTGCAGACACCTGTGATTCAATGGTCTCACATAGAAAACAGTATCACAGGATCACATAGGAACAGTCTTACTCAATGTGATTTTTCCACTCAGAACAACTGCAGGGTGTAAATCAGGCTGCAAGTTCAGTGATGAATACAGCCAGGGGCCATGACCACCAAAAGCAAAAGCCAGCTTCATCCCTTCTAAAGTCAGAGCCATAGATCTGAGAGGGGATTCTTGGTGTGGTGAAACAAACTTTGTTAAAGAAAAGCATATTCCTATACATTTTACAGAAAAAAAAAAAAAAAAAGCTTTGAAAGTAAGGAAGAAAGAGTGGTGACAGAAGAAGAATTGATAGAAATTCTCATTTCTTGGGAATAGGGTAAAACAGTAAAGTGCAGTTTGTCCCTCTCCACTTGAGACAAGGTTTAACAGTATCACTTCTTACTGAAACCAAGGTGGTTCCCAACCTCCTAGAAGCACGGGAGTCCCAGCCTTGCAGGTCACTGCTACTTGCCTTCTCCAAGGTGCAGTTACTGGCAGCAAGCCTGGCACTGCTCTGATGCAGTTGCAGTACTTAGGGAGCACCTAGCTGCATGACTGACATTAAAAAAGATAAAAATTAAAATTAAAATTAAACCTAAGATTACATATGTTATGTCAGTTCTGTTCACTAAAAGATGATACATTATATTCTCCTTGGTTTCTCATTGCATTTGAAAAATGCCTCATTTACTCCACGACACCCCAAGCCTGCAACCAGTAAGACATTTTTCTGGTCTTCAAAGGCTTTCATTAACAAACAGTGTAACTGGAGTAAAGTTACTATCCTCAGTGATTGTGAAATTGCACTGAAACAACTACTAGTTGTGACTTCCTTACTTCACCTCATGTTTCCACTCCCCAGCCTGGACTTCCCAGTTCCATTCTATATAGACACATGACATTAGAAGGTACAGTAATGAAGAAAACAGGTATTGTCACTCACCATTTTGACTCATACTCATTCTATAAAAATCTAATGTATGTTATCTTTTTTTTTTTTTCTCTTTAAAATGTAAGCTTAGTAATCTGAAATCTTAAAAAATAAATAGCCAATATAAATATGGTCATTAGACCATTTAGACATAGTTTTTTCCTTCATAGCCAATTCACCAGAATAGCAGGCATACTAAATTGTAGATATTATATTAGCAGATATTGTATTAGATATATTACCAGATATTAAAAAATAGGTTTTGTTTTCACTCTGAGAAAATATTAATGCTGCCCATGACTGGGGTTAGATCTTGTGAAAGACCACAGCATGATAGCATTCACATTTTCTGACTGTTGGTATTCTTCAAGAACTATCCACTGCCAACACTTCCCATCGAATGCCTCTATGATATTGAGTTCCTGTGCCAGGATTCCTTAAATAACCTAATAATATAAATGTAGCTGCACTAGCAAGTTCACTGGCTTCAGAGTATTGTGATAAGCTGAGTGGTATAGCATTAGATACATTACCAAACAACAGTAAGAGATTACTTCTTGCCAGAGGTTAAAATAGAAAGAGAAGCTCATTCTGGCTGCTGTCATAAAAGGGCTTGATGTCTGCTGATGATTGAGTGTTTTCATCACTTGCATGTGTTCAATTTCAGGGAAGAATTTTACTTCCTTGGTATGAAAAAAAGCCAAACACCTCTCTCTTGACATTTAATTTCTTCTGTTATGAAGGAAACCAGAATACATTCAAATTGCCTTTTCTATCTCAAAAAATCCACAATAACATGAATTACAGTGTATTTCTTTGTAACAAATATCTCAGTTGGTCAGATAATGTGTATACAAAGGTGAAACTGACTCAGCTCAACATTCCTAATGCCAACTCTTAGGATCAAGACATCATGAAGCTTTAATCTTGATATGGAGTTTCATATAGACAAATAAATAAAGAATAAGACAAATAACTAAAAGGGAAGGCTCAAGAGTCCTAAGGTGAGAGCAAAAATATTGCAATTTGGAGACATTTAAACTCTTTTGCAGAGAAGAGGTAGAAGGAGGAGCAACTTGAATGCGAGAAGCTATGGAGCTGAGAAATACAGCAAGGAAGAACACATCAGTTCCTGACTTTTCCCCTTTCATCATAGAATCTATTGGGCTGGAAGGGACCTTAAAAATAATTTAGTTCCAATTCCCCTGCCATAGGCAGGGACACCTCCACCTAGATCAGAGTGCTCAAAGCCTCGTCCAACCTGGCCTTGAACACTTTCAGGGAGGAAGCAACCACAGCTTCTCTGGGAAACTTAATCCAGTATCTCCTCACATTTAATACACATCTTCCTTTTTTATTCCATATTAGAAACTTCCCAGTGTTATCTTCTGCTCACGTATATTGGCCTAAATCACCTCACCCTCCCCTTTGTCCATCACCTGTATTTTGCAGTATGGGGTCTCCCCTTTGTCCATCGTGCTTATTTTGCAGTATGGTGTCTTCCTAGATTCATGTTTGGCTTGCTCTGCATTTCTTTTACTGAATTAACACAGGAAAAACTGCATCTTTAACACTTGAAAAGCAATTTAATAGAGGAGAAATAGCCAAGGAGGGGACCTGGATTAATTCTGCAGTTCCTTTTGTCCACCTATGCTCCCTAATCCCTTGTAGTTTCTGGGGTCTATAGCATTTAGTGTCAAGAAGTAAGTTACCTGCTTTGTCTCATTTTCAACCAAGTTGCAGCAGTCCCTTTTGTCTATTTCCAATTGTGAAGATTGGACCAGGCTCCCCAGTAAACTAGAATAGGGCACACATTATCTAGAATCCACACACAAGAGCTGTGCCATATACTCAAGTTCATTTCAGTGTTTTATATTACCCCATAGCTTTAAGTTTGGTATATAGCTATAGTTAAATAGCTATATATATATATACCCTGCAATTCAGAAGTCCTTGTGCCAAAAAGAGAAAGTGAAGTGTTATTTCAGCCTAGCTGCTGTAGTGTTCCTCTGGATAGACAATTTCAGCATTTTAGTGGTAAAGCACAGAAAGGACCCTGAGATCAGGGACTGGATCTCCCTATTGCTCCGTAACTGCCATGACCACCAACTATATTTGTTATGCTCATCCAATAAACATTCAGGGCTTTTTCTTGGTATAGGCATCACTTCATAAAGGTTGATCATGATCCATCTCCCCCCAGAAACCCACAAATGTTTCCCCTTTCCCCTTGCAAGCACAAATCTGAATCCCTCTCTGTCAGAACAGGGAATTAAACCTGCATCTCCTGCTTTGAAAAGTGATGTCACCACCACATATGGTGGTAAGAACCTGGACACTACCTTCTATTAGCCAGTTCTCTTCTAACTCCTACTGTCCTCTGTCAGAATCCTGGTGCTTTTCAGAATATGTCCTTCTGAAGCCCATATAAGCCAAGATGTGAGATAGCACTGGGTTTCTGCAGCAATCTGAGATTCCACCTTTTTATGCATAAACCACGGGGGAAGCAGGTAGGAGGGAGCGGAAAGTTTAATCTCGTGTACACTTGAGCTGGCATTTTCGATAACGCAGCTCTTCGCTTGCAAAAATCCACGGGGAATTCAGCCAAGTCCCCGCAGGGCGAGTCCCCTGCTGCTGTCGCCGCTCCTCCCCGGGCCACTGCTCCCACCTAGTGGCAGCGGCTCTGCAGTCCCCAGGCTCTGCTGTAAATCCCCGTCAGTCCCCCAGCCGCTCATCTTCGACCCAGGAAAGGGAAATTCCGTCTCCAGACTTTTCAGCCCAGCTAGACGCCTTTCAAACCGTTTCTTATACTCCACACTATAAGCAGGGCTCCCATCCCCCTCAAAAAAAAAAAAACCTCAACCAAGCAAACAAAACAACAGAAAAGCTCTAATATTACATTGCAACTAATTAAAAACATTTCCTAAGGAGAATCTGCTTTCTCACCTTCTTCTGCAGGTGACAGAATCCAGGAGGAATTCTGCATTCCCAAAATACAGAGCAGACATCAGAGATGGTGTAGGCTGGTGATACAAGTGGCTTAAGATTCAAACAGACCACCTAGATCAGATCCAACTGGCATGATTTCACCATGGCCTTGGGTTAATTAGAGATGGCAGGTACCTCCAAAATAAAATAATAACAAAAAACAAACAAAAAAAAAAACCAAAACCACAAACCCACAAAAACAAAAACAAAAACCCTACCAAAAAGTTAAAAATAAAACATTTAAAAATAAAACAAAAACCAACAAACTTTGTGTACCTCAAGACAGGGACCCAGAGATTAATATATTTGCATTTCAACAAGTAAAAAAACATAAATAAAATTCTGGTATAATGAGAACAGATCTAATAAGATAGGAATTAAAACACAAAATGTCAGAAAACACCATCTAAAAAAAATCTCGTGAAATTTCACTGAAATCACCATATTTAAATATCAAAGAATGAAAAGGCATAATAAATCTTACTAAACTGGAGATGCAAGTCATAAGACTACATTCCTGGTACTAATTTGAAAAATTATCTTTAACTGCACTTGTACAGCAGAAAATATTAAAGAACTTCCAGCTTTTACATTCTGCTATTTTTGTATTAGTAAAAAGCAGTGACCAGTACATAGCTGTCTATTGAATGGAGTCTTTTCAACCAGAAACACAATAGAGTATCTAATTTCAGTTCTGACAGGAAATCAAAATAAGTAATAATCTTCTATAATCCCTTAAGGGTTTCAGATAGGGTTTTTTGTTCTCTTTTTCCATCTTTTGGGTTTGTTGGGGTTTTTTTATATACTATTTGTCTTAACTTTCTACTGCAATAGGCAAAAGAACTAATGGAATTTCATCAGAAAGCTTCAGAAAGGAACAAACACATCAAGTCAGAAATTAGAAGCAACTTCTTCATGGAAGATCAAAAAATGGGCCTTGAAATTATATCATGGGCACAGCCTTCTCAACTGCGAGATCAGGCTTTTGGCCTAACTGCACTAGGCACAAAGGACAACGTACAATTGTTGTCAAGGTAAGGACAAAGGTAACTTGCAAGATTAGTTATCACAAATAACAAGTTACCACTTTTCCTGCCTTTTAAGTGACATTCGAGTGGACTGAAATATAAGATACTGGCTTTATACCTATCTGTGATTTTAGGTGCACAGAATTCAAATTCATTAGCCAAGACATTTTTATATGCAGAAGAAAGAAGTCATGTAAAAATACACATTTTATTATATACATTTAGAGGTTAAAGTTAATTTAAACTGATTCAGCTTTTCCTCCTTCACTTCCCTCTTTTTCCTGATGACATTCTGCTGCTGCTTCCAAATATTTTTCTTCAGTGACCTGCAGAAACAATAATTTCTGTTATACTTTTAGATATTATTTAATTCTCTTTGATACTGGATATCTTTCCCTCATACTGTCACTGTAACAAGATAGGACTGCCTACAAAAACAGTTACTGCCTACAAAATCCAACATGAATGACAAAGCATCTTCAAACTGATTTCATTTAAAAATGTCATGGCCTAGGCTCTGAGCACATCTTTGGCTAAAAGTTTCAGTAGACATACAGCATTTTTCTTCTCTATCTCTTGTCATGCTATTAAGTCAAATACTTGATCTGAAGACTCCAAAACATCTGCTGTTTAATTCTTAGAAAGATTTTCCACAAGTAAGCACACCTTGAAAGTGAGTCTCTCCTATTTGCAGCTTATGGTATTTTATAGTTCCATTTATCTTAAAAACTTGCCTTTTGCATTTATTCAGTCACTGTAAAGCTTCTCTTAGTAAATACTCATCAAATTTGAAACACTGTTTAACGGAAGTATTTTTGCAATAATCTTATTTTCCATTTAGTTTTAAACAGGTAAAACACCCTCAAACTAGTACACTTATGCATCTTACAGAAATATCATTCCCTTCTATTCTCCAGTAGCTTCCACCTAGATTCACACAGTGGTATTAGATTTTATTCTTGGATTTACATGTTTGCATGTGTTCTCTCAAACTAGTGGCAGAGAACTTGTTACTACCTAAAAATCCAGGTAAGTGTAAGTACATTATTCCAATTTTCAGTTTTCTTGTGAATTTTCAAATTCACAATTAAGAAAAAATAATTTTAAATTGTAAACATGATACCAACATTATTTCTAAGTTGAATTTGTAAAATATATCAATATAATTTGAAGTGATAATTAACAATAATTAAATTTAAAGTTATATTTAACAATTAACAGCTTACAGATTTCAAACACATCTGATTTTAATTTGCCTGTGAACATTTCCATTCCTAAAGATACATTCTTGAAGATATTACCCATCTCCAATCATACATATTTTTCTCTATCACAGCATTATCTTTTTATTTGGTTACCTGTTCTTCACTGATAATGGGACTTACCAGCCTCTTTGATCTTTCCAGCAGTTTGTGCCACACGGTGTGGTGAGCCTGTATTAAATGTTATTAAATTTTATTACTAGAGGAAAAAAAAATCACCTTCTCATAGAATACATTCTAACAAGTATATAGAAACGATGGAACAAAACTGTACAATCTCTAATTCAGACTTCAGAGATAAAGATTCTATTGTCCTATTTGACCATATTCCTTTGGAGACTTCAATGTGTGTCTGTTGATCACATTTATTTGTTGTGTAGCACCATTGAGGTGGTTATGGGCAAAACTGGGAATTAAAACTTACTGACGAGGAAGGTTACTCAGAGATGGGTGAGGAACCCAGTGACCACTTATCCCTTGAAAACTTCCCCAACTGACACAGCAGCACACGTGCTAGACCACAGGTCAAAATCACATCAGTCACTAGAAATGGGAAGAAAGACTCCTGCCTCCACATATAGTTAGTTCTGCAAAGCCTTTGTTTAAGACTGATTCATGCTAGGGCTGTTGGGTTGGGGTTTTTTTGTTCCATTTTACTTTGGTGTCATGAAAAACTTTGAAATGGTATCCTCTAGAAGTATAAATTCAAATGTTTGTTCTTTCCTGAATCTGAATAAATACTGCCAGCAATTACAGAAGATTACCACATCCAATTAGGGTGAATGAAATACCCATGTAGAAATTGCATATCCAAAAAACCCCAACACTTTCAGTACTGAAAAATAACATCAGAGCCCTCTGATGCAAACTTTTATAGCTCAAATTTCACATCCAGAATAGATCCAGGAAAACAAACTCCAAATATCCAACACAGTCATCACAATGGGCCTTCTCTTTCTGCTGCTGTTCTCACCTCTTATGTTTGGCTACCAGCACAGCATATAATAAATATCAAAAAGTAAGCAAAATGCCCTAAAGAAGGAAAAACCTGTACAAAATGGATTAGTTACCTTTAAATGGATTGGCAGGGACACACCCTGGAACCTCCTTACCAATTCAGACTGGTTAGTCTGAAGATTATGGGCTGCTGTTATCTCATACTGGAAACAGAAACTTGTCCTTGGAATATGAGGGCCTTCACTAACATCTACAAAATCACCAAACCTGATGGGAAGGGAAGGAAAAAAAAAATATAAAAATAAACCCATATGTAAAATATATTCAGAGATAAGTACAAGCCTATTTGTTTCCATTTTTGATAAGTTTCCATCTGTAGAACAGATGAAAGAAAATCCGGAAAACTCAAAATCTAAGCAAATCCCCCATTCAGCATTTCCTGATGCAAAATTAGAAAGGCAAATTTCCTAAAATGAGTTTATGAAACTTAAGCCTTAGGTCTAGAAAGAGTATCCTAGGGTTAATAAATCTTTGAGGCCATTTTGGCTTTAAAAACAGGGTAACTCTGTCATTCATCTATCTCCAAGATCACACATTTTCCACAGTCCTCTGCTTACAACCTGCACAGACCCTTTCAGGTCTTAGAAAGCTGCAAATCAATTAAGAAGAGAAAGAGACAAGAAGACATACACAAAAGAACATTCAGAACAAACCTCTCACAGAAATCAATAGGTAAGTCCATCTCCCTGCTTTATTGAGCAAGAACCATCACTGCAAAAACATCTGTTCCTTTAGAGAGATGTGAACTCCAAAGTAAAATGTGGAACAATATAGACAGCTAGAAAACTGAGTATCTTACAGTAGCCTCAGCTAGTTCCAGAATCTTTTACATGCACTAAAAACTTTATCACTTACACCATATCCCAGGAGCCAGCTCCTTTCCACCACTAACAAGGCAGTATCTTGCCACTTGAGAGCCAGTTAGCTTCTTGACAACTTTAGAAGAAAAATCCACTGGATAATATTAACTCTTGTTTATAAACAATTACTTGGTTTGTATCTTATTTAACCTGTCAAGCTCTAGCAATTTACATTTTATGTAACAAGTAATTTCTAAATTGAAAATCATCACAAGTAACTTACTCTTCTCACTTGTAGATTTCCTATCTTTCAGTGAATCATTATAGAATGAGTTCAGCTTTGCTCACCTATGTAATGTTATGATTCCTCCCTTATTCTGAGAAGCTTTACGTTCTATCATCTCCATTTTGTACCTGAATAAAACAAAGATTTTTAAAATCCTCACCTTTAACACCTAGTTCTTACAAGAACATTTAAAAGATTGATTTAAGGAGCATTCTTATAAATCATGCTCATATTTATGTGACCTTTTAAACCGATTTAAATTTGTAACTTGGTATAACAACACTTATGGACGTCCCTCACAGCATCCTTCTGGATAAGTTGTCCAACTGTGGGATGGGCACATTCACTGTGCACGGGGTGAAAAACTGGTGAAGGGCAGAGCTCAAAGGGCTTTAGTGAATGGGGCCACATCTGGATGGTGAGCAGTCATCAGCAGTGCTCCTCCAGGTTCAATTCTAGGAGCAGAACCGTTCAGCATCTTTATCAACAATCTGGATGCAGGAGTTGAATGCACCATTAACAAGTTTACTTGTGATACCAAACTGGGAGGTGCTGTTGTCTCTCTTGAGGTCAACAACTGGTCAACAGCAGGCTCAATGGGAGTCACCAGTGTGCCCTGGCAGCCAATAGGGCAAACTGCACCCTGGGGTGCATTGAACACAGCACAAACAGCCTGTCCAAAGAGGTGAGTATCCCTCTGTGTTCAGTGAAGTTGCCTGGTGTTGGCCACTGAAGAGAACATTAAAAATAGAAATAATGTATGTAGTGTGACAAAGAATGGAGACATTTCTTTGTTCATTCAGAGCAGTGGGAAAAGTACCTTTTTACTTGACCTGTTACGTGTCATTTTAGATTTACAAAACCAGAGATTTAAATTAATTTACATTTGTCTATCTAAAAGAAAGGCAAATTCAGATACCTACTTACCTGTTGTGCTGAAACATTTCACATGCTACTTTTGCTTCAACATGCAGTGTTTCAAATGGAAGGTCCTTATGAATTAGCTTTCCAGCATCCCTTGTAAGAGAACGGAAGTTTTCCTAAAACACAGTTGAGACATACAAATCTGTCACCAGTTTCACAGCCACAGTGAATAGACAGAGCTCAGGAAACACTAAGTATTAGTCAAAACAACAAGGATCACCTACTATAAACTGCAAATCTAAGAATATTGCTGTAAGACTGTAACTTTGACTATCAGCAACAGGTTTCTGAGATCATCACTGCTTAAAGGGACTGATTCAATGTCCAATCAAATCAACGGGGATTTTTCCATCAGAAACAAGATACATTAATTAGTGTTAAACTTTACAGGTTTTCCCAGCACAATAAAGACATATGCAGTCCTGCTACTCTTAAATGTTCATCCTTGTGTCTTGTTTCCCAGAGTCATTACTTATATGACCTCTATTGTAATGGACTCAAAGGAAAGTACTGAACAATTAATAAACAGAAATTCGGTCTTTGGTCCAAACCAAGGTCTAAAGTCTTTCTCCAGGATCCAAAGCTCTGAATACTCATAGATTTATTGATAAATAAGACATTGTTATTAGGAAAAACTACAGTTATGTCACATACATAGTATTTCAAACTAAGTTAATTCAACCACAAGTCCATATTAAAGAAAAATTCTACATTGCACCAAAACTGTTTTGTTACCCATACACAACTCTGCTGTTATTTGTGCATGAGAATAGGTACCAGAATAGTAAAACATTCACCCCAGATACAAAGTAGTTAGGAGACTTAGAAGTTTTAGATAATGATTTACTGAGAAGCATGAAATATAAGGAAGCCATTAAGGAGAGCTTCAGCTGAACATGCTCAACGTTCTTTTAAAACAATAAACTGACTGTGCTCTAAACCACTAGGTTTACACACATTTTTATTTTCAGAGGACTCCAGTCACACAAAGACTGTGGTTGCACCAGGCAAGAGTGGCTGCATAGGAGGAGATCTGAACGATAACAAAGATGGCATTGAGCTCCCAACAGCCACATCAACTGGCTTTGGAATTGTGTTTCAGACCAGAACTTAGTCTAACCCCACAGACTACAACCTGTAAGCATTTGGAGGAAAGTCTGTATGCTCTGAGAGCACTCTGCAATGAGAGCCAGTAGTTAGTAAAAGACATAAGTTTCCAAAGAATACTCCTGACCTAAAAAACTAGTGTAGATATACCTGACAAAAAGAAATTAAAAAAATCACTGCTCTCTCTTCCCCCATTAAAAAAGAACCACTGGACAAGAATGCAAGCTATATAAATTACTGGGAAAGAAGTTATTGTCCTTACATTTGTTGGTTTCCAGTCATTCAGTCTACTGTCCAAAATTACATCATAACAGAAAGCTCCAGAGATCACTGCAAGTCCAATACCAAAGATAAAAACAATCGTGTTTGTAACAAAGTATGTATTTCATTCTCATAATATATTCTTATAAATGTAGCAAAATGAATGAAAACCAGAATTATTTCAATAAATTAATCATACCATTTTCAGCTGTGATACTCTGATATACTACAAGTAAATTTGCACTATTAAACTGTAAAGAGGAATTTCATGCATAGAGGAATCAGGCAATATTACAGCTGAAGTAAAAAACATGGCACAGATTTCTGCTAAAGGGAACAGATACTCCTGCAATAGCCACTAGGACACTCTGTGTATATTTATCCAATTATTACCATCTTAGAAATCAAGCAAGTTCACACTATTTCTATACATACAATATAACAATATGCTAATATAGGCAAGATTATTCCAAATCCTGGTAGAACTGAAGTATCCCCTCTCCATTTACCAATCAAGACAAATGCTGAAATTGCTAAACAGGGAATCAGATGTAGGAGGAATCCACATGACCAGCAACCAACCTTCTTATATATCAAATATTTGTTATTTAAACAACCTCCTCTCTTGTGCATTTTCTCACTTTTGTAAATCTTGAGTCACAGATGAGCAGAAGTTGTTACTAAACCTCTTAGTATTTCAATCTTTCACCTTGATGCATACATTGTAATTTTTAGTAACTGCAGTACTCACAAGGCTATGTAGTTACCAGAGCAAATTTTTCAGAAACACATCACATCTTCTAAATACCTTACTCATGTAACTTCACAATAAAAAGGTTATGTCATTAAGTTACTTATTTAACCTATTAAATCCTGAGTGATCTAAAACCCAGTAGTCACAGAGGCAAATTTTCTATACTTTGATAACAACTTTGCTTTCAATGTGATTATTACAAATGAAAGGCTACAACAACATCATGTAATACAGGCAAGTGCCAGGCACTTTCAATCACTGGAAAAGGATCACATTTGCTTTTAGATACTCACTTAAGAGGCAGCAAAAGACAAGGCAATCAATATAAAACACTTATATCACCTGGCACTTCTGGAGCTTTAATCAGATTCACTGAGTACTCATCTTTGAATGCCCTCTTTACCACACATGCCATGATCATGGCACAGGAACGCCAATAGGCCTGTAAAGAGAATTTACAACACTGATTTATTACCTAGAAGCTACAGCCCATATCAGATGAACATCAACTATTTATTCCAAAAGAATACCACCAATACTTAACTGAACGATGCACAAACTTAGCTGTCAAGTAATTCAATACTAATTATTTAGTATTGAAACTTCTATTTGGAGATGATTCTCCACACAGAATCAATCAATCAATAAAATCACAACTGCACTTCAAATGCAAGCCAAATGTTTCCCTGGAGATACTTAAACATGAAATAAAAGAATAATACAACAATATAACTCAAAATGGATGGCCACGTATCATCTAGCCCACACCCTGGTACAGCTAATTATAACCATGATATGCCAATCAACTATTAAAAATATCAGAACCTTCCTGACAGCAAAGTTAAAGAGAGCAGATGGATATGGAACTGAAAGGGGCATATGAAATCAAGTAATCATAATGAGGGTCGTGTTCAATGGTGTAAGATGCAGACTCACCTTGTTTACTTCCTCTGGATCTTCATCTTTAAAAGTAAGGAACTGAATTTCACATGATTTGGTCAAGGGTCTGTACATATCCCAGACCTCACCATCCACAAGAGCTAGAACAGATTTCTTGCAATGCCATTCACTTAAGTCTAAAGAAGGTGAAAAAAATAATTACATAGTTATTAACCATATTCCTCAGCATCAGCAGCTTAGATCCCTTTTGCAAATGGCTTGAAAGTTTGAGCTGTCAACAGAGCTTCCAAAAATTAGCTCCATTTCTGCTGATGTATTTTAGTACAAGTGCAATCCAAACTTAACACCACAAATGTTAAATGTATGTCTGTTATCTTGGTCATTACAATCTCATTAACATTTCAAACGGCTACGATCATTCAATCGGTAGCACAATTTGCATCATCAGTGGCACAATATCCGTTTAAGAGCCCATTCACTTACGCATGGCACAGTTGTAGGGAGTAGACAAAGCTTTGTTCATTACAAACACGGTGCCAGGGTGTGATTTCCCAGTGTATTTTACTTCGATTTTCTCAATTCGTGGATAAAGTGCAAGCTGCCTCTCTTTCTCTTTGGTGAAGAGCTCATTACGCATCTGAATCAGTTCGTCTGATGTCAGTCGAGAAACAGTTGGTGTGGAGATGAACCCTGGTAAAAAGAATGATCTAAAATAAGAAAAGACTTTTCACACTTCTTTGTAAGACGATGGTTTCTAAATAAAGGAAGACATGCCCCTGCACTGCTAATCCGTGCGCCTGTCTCGTCCTGCACTCCATGCGAGCGCTGCAGCAGCTCTCAGCCCTGTCCCTGCAACGCCTGCGGGAAGCCACGGCAGGAAAGCCGTGAACCAACGAAAGCTTAAGGACGTTCTCTGCCCGCAGCGGCCCTTCCTTCAGAGAGGCCCTTGCGGACCTCGCCTCAACTTTGCGCGGGGAACCGCGCCCACGGCGGCCCACTCAAAACGCCGGGCCGGGGACACGAGTCAACCCGCACGGCCAGGCCCAGCCGCCGCGGGCACCAGCGCGGGACGAGCCCGACACCGCCCAGCCCGACCCGGCCTGGCTAGGCTTGGCCTGGCCGTGCGCACACCCGGAGCCCCGCCGCGCCTCTCCCACCGCCACTCACGGCGCCCGTCCCGCCCGCCTCGCAGGCAGCGGGCAGCCCAGCGCGCCGCCATGCTCCGGTTCCGGCCGAGCCCCCGGTGCCGCTTCCCCCGCTTCCGCCGGAAACAGCGGCGGCGGCAGCGCGGTTCCTCCCGGCGCTTCGCCCGTGGCCGCCAGGCGGCAGGGTGGCCGGGGCTCCGAGGGGGGCCAGCGGGGAGGAGGCAGCAGCTGCCCGCAGCGCAGCGGGAGCTGGTCCGCTTCGCCTCTGGCTTTTCACTTTTCAGAGATGCGATGTGGGCTCGGGGCGCTGTGGCTGCAACGCGTTGCCCTCTGTCCTCCCCGCACCTCAAGAGGCGTTCTCACCCTTCACAGTAATGACATCCCTAAAATCTTCTGAATCACAGAATGTTAGGGATTCTCCAGACACCAAGGCTAGTGAGGAAAGAGGGGGAGAAGGTGCTTCAGGAAATGCAACAGAGATTCCTCTGCAGCAGGTGGTGAACACCACAGTGAGGCAGGCAGCCCCTCTGCAGCCCGTGGAGTTTCACAGTGGAGCAGACACCTACCTGCAGTCCGTGGAGATTGACACACTGAATCAGATGAATGTACAAAGGAGGCTGTGACCCCATGGGCCCCCTGCACTGGAGAAGCTCCTGGCAGCAGGACCTGTGAACACATGAAGAGAGTAGCTCACGTTTGAGCAGGTTTGCTGTCAGGACTTGTGATCCCATGGGGGACCTGTACTGGAGCAATCTGCTCCTGAAGAGCTACACCCCATGAAAGGAATCCACACTGGAGCAGTTGATGAAGAACTGTAGTCCCTTGGGAAGGCCCCACATCAGAGAAGTTCGTGGAGGACTGTCTCCTGGGGAGGGACCCCGTTCTGGAGCAGGGGAAGAGTGTGAGCAGACTTCCCCCTCTAAGGAGGAAGGAGCAGCATGTGTGATGAACTGACCACAAACCCCATTCCCTGTCCCCCTGCACTGCTGCAAGGGAAGACATAAAGAAATCACAAGTGAAGCTGAGCCCAGAAAAAAAGGGAGAGGTGAGAGGAAGGTGTTTTCTGATTTATTTCTCATTTTCCTATTCTGGTTTGATTGGTAATAAATTAAACTAATTTAGCAGTGATGGTGGTCTTCATCCCAATCCCCAGTGGCAAAGATAAAACAGCAGCCATCAAGTAGCAGCGTGAATAGTTACACTGAATTAGTGTCATTAAGAGCTAAAGGATGTAATTAAACTCACCATTAAAAAAAAAAAAAAAAAAAAAAAAAAAAGTGTTAGTACTGGCAAGAGCTAGCAACAGACAGAGAAATTTCCACTGTGGAAACACGTCTGCAGAATAGTGGGACAGCTGGCTCTTCTTGATTTGGTAGCTGGCACTGGCTTCTCTGCTCACTTGGGCTCTCACCCAGAAAACCAGGTGTGTGAGTGTGGTAGCTGCTCCTGCCCTTCGTTACATTATCTGCTAGATTAAGAAGTTCAGCAAGTCAGTCATCTGCTTCCTCCTTTTTTAAAAATTAGTTAAATACAAGCTATTTTTTAGTGCAGCAGGCTTGCTGTAGCCCACACGATTGCCTGTGTAAAACAGTCTTTGGCCTTGAGAAATCACAAAGATGTTATTATCATGTCATTATACCTCAGCTATGCCATTTCTTCCATTAACTTTTTATTCTATAGCTTGAGGAATCAGAGAGAGTCAATGGTCACACCACACAGTCTTTTTGGTTTAAATAGTAAAAAAAAAGAAAAGAAACAAATAGTACACCAAGTTCACAATGTAGGGTATAAAAAGAACATTTTTACCCTATGAGGAGATAAATTTAAAATGTTTGGAGAATGAAAGACAGAAACAAACCCTATTTTGTCACTTCTGAGGAAGTTTTGAATGACAGGAGTAAACTCCTATCTGATACTGAACACTTTATTATATGTCTAAGTTGCCACTTTCTAATCTCTGAATCTTTTGTACAAGCATTTGCAACTTTTTATTCCATTTAATTTTCATAAATATGGTGGTAGAATATCTGGTGCCTTCTTCCACTTGTGTGGTGTTGCTCTGGAAGCACAATGCAGATAAAAAACCACCTGGGATTTGTAACACACTGAAGAGCACAAGGAGTGCATGGCCACAGCCCTGCCTTTGGTAACCCTTGCCCAGCACAGTGACAGTGCAAAGCTGCTACACACTCCCCCCAACGGTGGAAATCAAGACATCCGAAGCTGCTGCAAATTTCCCCCAGGGTTCTGGTGGCATCTCTACAGCCCCTGGATAAAAGCAGAAAAGAGATGCAACATTAGCATAGATTTGGGGTTGATTAAAAAGTTCAGTCTTCAAGCTTATTTTTGATTCATGCTGGCACAGCTGGCTCACAACCCTAGTATCATTTCTCTGTTTACTACAATATATTTACTTGAGGCTTCTGTGAGAATGTTAAGACCCCTGGGTCCACCCAAACCACATGGTCTGAGCCAAAGGCTAGCTGGGGGTTACTATGGCGTGTAACTACATCATGTAACTACTGTCAACATGGAGCAAAAAAGCAATTTAAACACAAAATAATTCTGAATCTAGCACCATCAACACCGTGACTAACACATTGTCCACTGTTTCTTAGGTTGAACTGGGAAGTGCCATCAATGCCATTGAATTTGGTGGGTCTTTTTTAGAAGTACACCTTAGATTGCTACTGAACTGTCTACTCAGTGACAGTAATCTTGCAAATTCACTTGAGAAAAAAAAAAAGGCATTGATACTGTACTTTGCAAGTCAAAGATAAAATTATACAAGACATTCTAGAAAATGGAGTAGGATTTGCAAAAAAAAAAGCTACTGAGAACAAGCAATTTGTATTACTGTTATCTTGTTCTACCCTTGCATTTTGTGATTTCCTCGTTGAAGTTTGGCTGACACATTAGAAAGATTTTAACAGTCTAATAGAGATACAGTGTTCTGTCACAGCATTCTAGCCCATTTCAAGACAACTAATCTATGCACCACAAAACATCAGCATTCCACATTTGCAATCAAAATTTCATAAAAAGGAGAAAAAATTCCAGTGCAGTGGAATCCAATGTAGAATGATTTATCTAAAATATTACATGACAAAATGATGGTGGTCTTTTGGCTTATGAATTACCAAGAGCATTAAGGAGGATCCAAGTCTTGAAATCATGTTGCACTTCCACACAATTCTTAAAGTCTTTTCTATGCAAAGAACTTGCCTGAAATAGTTATTACAAAATAAGTTAGCTATTCTTGACTGGCATTCCGTGTACAGATGTTAATTATAGACTATTTTTATTATTCTGAAAAGAAGTTGCTATGGAAAGATCTCCAAGAATAACTGTTAAACTGAGCATCTCAAACAAATTCTTCCAGAATGGGTTCTGTATGCTCTTCAATTAAAATATTTTTACTACATTTAACTTACAAATACTAAAAATATGGATAGCAGTCTTGTGCTTTTCTAATAAAATACTTCACAGTATTTTTAAGAATACCATTGCTCAGAAAAGCACATACATAAAATATATATATTAAATTAACTATATGCACTGCAACCACTTTTCCAATAATTCTGTAAACACATTCAGAATATACCTTCTCACAATTAATATCTTAATTCCCCTCATCAGTTCATTGTCATTACATCACCCTTAGCAGTCATCCTATGAGCTATACATTCACTGAATTCTGTAATGCCATTTCCTAACCTTCCCCACCTCTATACCTTTTCCACCAGACTCTTCCCATATACTTCTTCTATATCAATGTGGTGTTCCTAGCACCATGTAGCTTTGAACAGGAAAGCAATCCTTCTGAAATAAATGAAACTTTGTATAGGATTAAAGTTACAATGTGCTGAGCCACACAAAATAAATAACTTTTCTGTTGCCTACAGCATCGTTTTATGCTACATACCATTGTACTGGTAATATATACTGGGCACATATATAAGCTGCTTTTTGGGGTTTTTTTTCAGAAATATTGTCTGCTTTCGCCATACATTTTTGTGAAAGAAAAGCTAGGAAGCTTTTGATATGCAGAGCATCATGGCATCCTACTTCAGTCTCCATTTAAATAGCTACTGGAGATTTCATTTATAAATAATCTTTCCTCATTTTGCTACAGTCTAATAATAATAAAAAAAAAAAGCCGACATTGCTTTTCTGATTATCAAATAAATGCTTGCACTTTTCTTGTTATAGAACCGCATTACATCAGTGCTAAAGCGTTTTTTCAGATGGCATTAGAAAACTCCTCAAATACACTATTAAGTGTCACGATGAGTAATTTTCCTTGATTCATAAATTTAAAGGGCCATTACAACTCCTGTATATTTAATCAAGACTCTCCTGTGCTTGTATAAACTATTAATAAGAAGGGCTTTAAAAGTCACCGTGTAATTCATCTGCTGGTTGTTAATGGATGGGTGGGATTTTACCCAGTCCAACCGCGCGGGTACAACGAGTCACTGAGACTTTGTTTAAAACCCTTGACTTAAAACAGCCCCTCACGCTCACATCTCTCTTTTTTTCATCCGGACCCTCTGCATCTGTGTTCCGTGTTTTCACCCCGTTATCCCTCCTTTCACGCCAGGTGGCTGTCTTCGGAAACGCGCCAGCGAGGACTACGCTGTTTGAGAAGCTTAAGCTTTGCGTAATGAAAAGTTGATTCTGTTGCAACAAATGTCCTTGAGCTTATGAAGAACTCATAGTTTTAAAATAAATACATAAACCCAAGGGAAGAGCTGCCGAACGCGCTACACTACGGTCCCGGGAACCGCGCTGGCCAAGGAGGAGGAGGAGGAGGAGGGAAGCGGTACTGCCGGAGCTGGCCTGGAGCTGCCGTCCCGGGGAAGGGCGGGCGGCTGCCCAGAGCCCAACCCAGCCTCGCTGCCGGCCACGGCTCCCCGCGCTCGGAGGCAGCGTGGGGCGGTGCCGCGCCTCCTCGCACACGTTAAAAGTTTTGGGGCGGCGGTAGCGGAGGAGGGCGGCCGGCGGGCAGGAGGGAGCGGTGCGGGGAGACTCCGTCAGCGCGGAGCCAGAGAGCGGCGGGCGGGGCGCGCTCCTTGCGCCCCAGCTGCTGCACCTGCTCCACGGCTGCCTTCGGGCACCGCCCCGTTCTCCCGGCCCGGGAGACGCGAGACCGAACTGGGCCACCCCTCCTGGCCGCGCCTCACGCTCGCCGCAGGCATCGCCCGGCGATCAGTAGCCGCTGTCGCCGGCGGGGAGCGGCCGTTCCCAGGAAGATGGCGAGCCGCAAGCTCCGCCTGCTGCTCCTCGGTTACTTGGGGGTCCTGACCTGTAAGTGGCCGCGTCCTTTTCGCCGCGAAGCGGGGCGTGGGGGCTGTCGGGGTTGCTGAGGGGTAAAGGTTTCGTCCTGCAGGAGCCAGCCGCCCGGCCCCTTCCCGAGCCGCTGCCCAGACCCTGC
Source organism: Corythornis vintsioides (assembly GCA_025447755.1). Taxonomy (NCBI): domain Eukaryota; kingdom Metazoa; phylum Chordata; class Aves; order Coraciiformes; family Alcedinidae; genus Corythornis; species Corythornis vintsioides. Next base: position 24,221 of record JAOEGS010021259.1, on the reverse strand, counting down.
CCTGCCGCGCCTCGCCTCGCCCAGAGCCGCGCCCTCTCCGGGGAGCCCCCGGGCGGGGTGAGAGAAGCAGCAGCGGGGTGTTGTTTCCCCTCCCTCACCCCTGGAGCGAAAAGAGCCAAGTCCCGTTTCCAGCAGCGAAATCAAAACGACCGGAGGGAGTGCGCTCTGATTATTTCCATGTGTCTCTTGTTTTCACGCAGATGTAACCTGTTTAAGTCCGGCCTTTTACAGCGCAAGGCAGGGGCTTTTTGCAGTGATGCAAACCAAACTTTAGGATGTGTGCTGCATAGTTTGCTTCTCTGGTAGCCTTTACAAGATGAATGAGCAACTGACGGGAGAATGTTTTTATTTGTCAACCCTGGATTCTGCAGCTCCAGGACAAGCTTATGTTTCCATTTTTTTTATGGTCCTATTGTCTAACTCGTTAAAAAAAAAAAAGGGGGGGGTGGGGAGGGTTATGTTAAAATGAGTTGGCAAAAGCTGCCCAACACAGAAAGCACATGGAAATAAGGGAAAAAAAAACCAACAATAAAAAAACCCCAACAAACCCAAACAGCAACAACAACCAAAAACAAACAAAACCACAAAAAACCACCCAAAACAAAATCAAACAACAGAAATAAAACACAAACAAAACACAAACGCACCAGATTGAGGCCACGTACCCGCAGAGAAGCAGTGAATTTAAGATACAGTGCTAACAGTGTGAACTGTGTGCTAAGGCTGTCACTTTAAGATCCTGTCTTACTCTGCTCCTGCAGTATGCTTCTTGTGTGTTCTGGTGCTTTAGACAAAGAGGCTGTCCATGGAAATAATGTTTAAAAACAGTAATGTAGCAAAGCCTTGCAATGAATTGTCCACCCAGGATCATCCTAGGACAGGTTCTCAGTCCACTGTGGATGAGAAATATCCATAGTACTGCTGCTGGGTATGCTTTGTAGTTCACTTTTGATTTTTTTCTTAAGAGAAGATTGTGTGTGTAAACTCTTTTGCAGAGAAGGAATGAGTTCCTGTCAAGGAGAGACTTGAAGTGGTGCATGTCTGCTAAGTCTTTGGTTTGGTCTTTCTATTTCTTTCTCTTTTCTTCTATGAGACCTTAGGAAGTGGCAGTCTGTTAGATAAGCAGCTAGCAGACTTTCTCTTTCATATAGTAAGTAATAACAACAATTCTTTTCTCTTTGTTGTTAATTACATGGGTATATTTCAGCAGATGAGCTGCTGTGTTTTTTTTGGTGACAGGTTTGTGTGTGTTCAGGTTGCTCAGCATTCTGGTTAGTTGTGTCTGTTGGCAGTGCTGGCTTTGACCAGTTCAGAAAAGATAGAAGGTGATTGGGAAGCAGTACAGTGGGTCAAAGTCTGATGCACACTGTTCTCAGACTTGCTTTTATTTATTTATTTCTTTTCCTTTCCTGCCCTAATTCCCAAGAAACACCAGGTGGGAAGAAAGCTTACCAGCAACGTGCTGATAAGAAATTGTTTCATGAAAAAAGTGACTGTAAGTGGGTGTGCAAATGCTGATTGTGTAAGCCACAGGAAATCCAGCAGCTAGGAGACTGCTGCTGCTCCTGTGGCTGGAGTATGACCACATGAACAATAAGACTGAGTAATTCTGGCATGCAAGTCAGATTCATGGGCTGAGGGGTCTCTTATGCAGGAGAGGAGCCCAGTGTACTGTGAGGGAATGTATAAATCAGAGTCCATATTTTTAGGTGAGATGGGATGTCTTTGATTTATAAGACTGAATACTTTTCTAATAATACCTGTACAACATAATACCATAAAATCTGTTGGTTTTTTGAAAGGAAATAGGTGGAAGAGACATAAACAGAAGCTTCTTTCTGCTGTTTTAGTTGAGAAGCAGTACTTTTTTTGCTATAAATTGCTAATAGTCTACAAATCTGCACATACTCTGTAACACAGTCTGTGAGATGAGTTAGCTTCTTAAATATAAACAAATTAAAATTAACTACAGAAGAGCAACACTTGTTTCTAATGTTCAGCCTGACTTTTTTTTTTTTTTTTTTTTTTATTTCATTTATGGCTGTGGTGACTGCATGAGACACCCAAACCCTTCTAAAATGGATTAGAAATTGAGGACTTGGTTGGCAGACCTTCTTGCTCTTAAAAGGGAGACATGGCCCTCTCTATAGTTTATAACCTTCATAATTTTACATTCTGGTTAGATGCTTCTGACTCAGATGAAACTTGCTTCATGTCATAGAACATGTATTTCTGGTAATTGTGAATACCATAGGGCATCTGGCATTAATAATGAGAGTTAAAATGAGCACTGTGATTAGCAGATCTAATTGAGCCTGGATGAGGTCCTCTCATTGGCTATTTAACTCAATTACACACAATTTTTGTGATTGTTTCCTGTATTATACCTATATTTCCACAGACTGTTTTGGCAGGAGTGCAGTAGCTGCCAGGTTCTGCTGCAGAAACTGGCTGGTGACATCACAATTGATTAGGTAAGAACTTCCAAGTAGTTGAACTTTGACTTTACCTTTTTTCTGTAGCTGAGAATAAGACATATGGGATCATCTTTCGTGACCTAGAGCTGACAAACTTGTCTGCATCCACTGACTAACCCAAAATGTTATTGGAGGGGTGTGCAGACCTGTTTCTAAAGAAGGGAGATAAAAATGTTAAAGAAGGCTTCTATCCTTCCTCAAAGGATGCCCCAGGTGCTTTAGCTTCATCTCAAATGCTGGTAGTCAGGAGACATAATTCCTATTCTTAGGTATGGGAGACTCTTCTTATAAATCTGACATAAAAAAAAAATAAATCCAGTTTTCTCATAATTTCTTGAGTAAATAATAGTGATTTTTCTTCACTGAAGATGGACAGTGACACTCATATTAATCTTCTGCAGAGGTAATCTTTTGCAGTAGGCAAATTTCCTCTGTGTGTGTGTATGCTCATGAGTTTGAGTTGTCAGTGCTTTTGGAGGGGCAGGAACAGCAAGTAATTTAATGCTGAAACTGGAATTGAAAAATGTACATATGGTATGATCTACTTCAAGTCCATCAACACTCAAAATGTCATCTTTATGTGGAGCACCTCTGAAGACAGTCTGTTTATCATCGGTTCCTTGCAGCTGGCAATGCCTTTGGGAATACTTTTCTCAAAGTAAGGCTTAGTATTGAACTTTCTCTTAGCAATGCTAAAGGTGACTCCGGTGTAAATGCTTATGTAAAGGAAGATTGCTGAGATGTTCACACAGCCAGAAGTGTCCATGTTGAAATAAAATGTCTTGTATAACAAAACAATTGAAGCACAAGGTAGACATTAGTATCTGTCATTGTAGTCTATTTCTCAGGGCCATATGGAATGGCTAAATAAAGTTTCCCTTGAAGTTATACAATAATATCAAGCAACATCAACAAAAAAATTGCTTAAAATAGTGTCCCTGTGGATGAATACAATGATCCAGTTTATTGATGGTTTTTCTTGTTTGGTTTTCTTGCTGTTTTATTAGGGTTTATTCTCCATTGTGATAACTTTGTGGCACCATTGCTTATATTGCTTATGCATGCTACAATTTTAATTTCTGGCATCTTTTCCCATCTCGAGTACTTTTCAAAGAGCTATCAGTTTTAACAGAACACTTCTGCAGAAAAGTCTGTTGCATCTACCTTGAAGCCTTGCACGTGATTGCACTGTAATTCCACCACAGGAAGCTTAAAGCAAATATTATGGTGTCTTATAATCAAGACAAATGTTTTGCTTCCTTCATCTAAGTGCTGCTTTTTTTTCTCTTTTTTCTTTTTTTCTTCTTTTTTTTTTTTTTTTTTTTTTTTGTAGGGAAATGCATATGTATTTCAAAGAATGAGACAGCAAATGAGGCTGGAGGAACATTTGGATGATTGCCAGTGCTTGTGCTCACCTGTATTTCCAAAGCCACTTTTTTTTCTGCAGGGCTCCAATGAGTTCTGTCACCTCTGTGGTCACAGTATATCATTGAGTACTCAAGTGCTTATATAAATTCTCATAAACCAGGCAGAAGGTGAGTTTGGCAGCTGAACATCTGGTCCTGTTCACTTGTCAGTTTCTAAAATACGCTGGGAGGTGAAGGAGCTTTTGGAGAAGGAAGAAGGGGAAAATAGCCAATTCTGAACAACAGCAAGTTATACAAGGACAGTAGTTGTTGAACCAGTAGTAAGTCTGTAACCTTTCCTGGTTAATAGGAGTTAAAGCAGGCATCAAGTTTCTCACAAAAATTATTTGCAGGGAAAACATGACAGGAAAAAATCTCGTAATAAGCCTTTTTTGAATCTTTGCTTTTTATAAGATAAAAAATAGCAATTTTCAGTAAGAGATGGGAATCTTAAACTTGCATTGAAGAGTACACAACTTGATCCTGGCTTTTTAAAAAAAAAAAAATAATGGTGAGACTTGAGCAGGAAAGAACAGAACCTACAGGTCTTTATCTTCTGAGAAGACTTAGTAGTTTTTTATTTAGGTTTCAGTAAATATTTTAACATGAAAAGTACATGTTTTCTTTCTTGTCAGTATTTGAGTATTCTCTGTGTCTGGCAATGAATACAACTGTTGCCTTTTGTTCACCAATATGATGGTCCTCCCTGGTGTCACATGATTCACTGATACACAAGAATGTCATGGTCATTTGAGAGGCTCCTGAAAAGAAAATTAGTATTTCAGTAGACAAATTCAGTTCCTCCAAATTCACTGGTAACATCAAAGTTGGTGCCTGGGAGAGGAAGTAGAGAGAAGTAAGATGATGCATCCATACTGGAAGCATCTTTAGATGTCAAGAAGTGACCCTTTGGCTGTGTTAATGTGTGGGTTTGCTGCTTGACATGCAGTCATACAGTCTAAGAGACCTTCAAATAATTCCATTTCAAAGTCAATTTTATTTTTTTTTTAAGTAGAATGACATCAACTAGTTCTGTTTGAATCATTACAGAAGTCTTCTTGAATGTATTAAGCATAAAAATTGAATCTGATTCTTCTCTTTCTACATTTGCAGTCTTGTAGAAATTATGGCTCAAGGATACTTCCAGACGTTAATGTACTTATAGCACTTGTCTTCAGAGCCTTTCAATAAATAATGTTCTAGGGGATAAAAGTCATCTGGAGAAGTTGTTTACCAACAGGGAATAAGCACCATATGTTGAGACACCAACTTAAAAATTGTTTTCAGCAAGACTTTTCCCCAGTCACTGCATACTCCTCTCTATTTCTTATTTCATTTCCATCTGTATCTCTAGACAAGTCCTTGAGACTGTAACAATTCACACAGAGGTGCTGTTCACTTTCCAGCTGTGTTCAAACTCTTAGCCCCCTTTTTTAGGGGGGGATAATGGAGGGAAAACAGTGCTATGAAAGTTTTGCCTTGTTGCAAAGGAAATTTTCTAACTTAAATTATCTGTTGGGAGAATGCACCCATTTTTGTGACAGAATAGTGACGTGATGTCTCTTTATAAGCATTTAAATTTATTTAAAGTTTATTTAAAGCTTTTGAAAGTCATGTAAACAGAGAGAGAGGGATAGCCAGTGAATTTAGAGCTGAACTCTCAAGGCCTTATTTTGTGTTACTCTCTCTGTATAATCTGCCATCACAGTCCTTGGCCTATTCTTCAGTCATCTTTCTCAAAATGAGATCCTTAACCTGAAATTAGTCGACCTGAGCTGAAGATGCACCAGTATCTTCAAAGTGTATTTTGTAGCCTTATTTCTAAAGGCAACTTCAGTTTAAACAATAATAGTGTCATAAAAGTTTCTAGAGCATCAATATCTCATGAGCAGTTGGTTATAAAGGGAATATGGGTAGAAGCAGTTGGCAGAAGAGTAGTTTAGAGCAGCATATATGCCTATCTGAGAGTCAAGATTTCATGGAATATTTTATCTATTGACTTCAACAAGTATTCTAGAAATATAACGTGGTTATTCCAGATATAGCCATTTGAACCATTAAACTTTTAAACACTGACTTCTGCTTGAAGAGGTATTGAGCCAGGGGGCTGAATCCTTAATCAGATACAGTTTATTCTAAAAGTAAATAAATAAATAACATAAAAAGTAATCTCATGGTTTTAAAAAAAATATTTAAAAAACCAACAAAAGCCCAGCTCTACATGTTCCTCATAATATTTCTGTCTCTGGACCATGACTAGATTGACTATTCAGTTCTGACAAGATTATTTATCTTCCATACAAACCATTCTGACTCCTAGATTGTTTTTTTTTTTTGCTGTAGTTTCACAGCATTACAGAAATGCTGACTTTTGTTGTTGTTGTTGTTGAATTTTTGTGAGAATGAAACAGCTGGTGCTTTCTTAGTTTAAGTACCTGCAGACAAGATCATCAAATGGTATTACACGAAGCAGCAAACCAGTGAATTGTGGATGTTAGCTCAAATACTGAGCTTTCCCTTCTGACAAAGCAGCCGTGTCTCATTAGTGAACCTTGTCCAAGTACTCTCGAGGATATGGCTCCTAGCACAACTCCTCTGTTGAAAAGCTGTGGTGATCACCAAGTTAACGTTTATGCTTGATATAAAAATAAACAGAGTTACTGTGTTTATTCCTGTTTCCTGTGTAACTTTCCAGTGTTGTTCTTCTAATGTTTTCTAATCTGAACACTCTTTTTTTTTTTCCTTGTGGAGCTTTTAATGTGATTAAGACTGTGGTGTTTGGGGGTTTCTTTAATTGTTGTTGGCTTTCACCCTCTTCATCTCCTTTAAGGAAAACTTGGCACCTATTCCACTGTGACCTATTGTTCCTAGCTCTACCTTCCGGAGGATTTCTTCTCATCATCCCTCTCATCCAAAACATCTTCTCGTTGTTCTAACCTCTCTGGATATGTATCAATGTTAACTGAATGAGTGGCTTCAGTCTTGTTCAAATGTGCCAGAAGGTGCTTTTATAAAATTTGATATTAAAGAACTAAGTCATCTATTAACAGGCTGTAGAATTAAAGCTAGAGATATGCATTTGTAGTGTAAATTTTATGCTGATTGAAAATAAATTGTCACACATGACTGTTAGCTGCTTCTGGCAGGAAGACACTATTGAGCAAACTTGGCAGTGTAAGAGATCATGTCTGAATGGAAACAGGATGAGCTAATTTGGCAATTTGATTTGGATTATTAGGAAGGATTCACCAAATTCCTTTGCCCAGGAGAGAGGCAGTCATCATGTTCCAAGCTCGTATCAATAAAGCATCTGGTCTGTAATTTAGAAAATTAAAAATTAAAAAGTGAAGTTCAGTGCTGTTTATCAACTAATAGGATGCAGTCCTAAAATCCATGGTTCAAGTGAAATTTGCTCAAGTGAAAACATTGCCACTACCCCTAGTTACTGGAAACATCTCAAAAATCCAAAGTTCACAAAGCATTGCACAAGGCTCTTGCTATTTGTAAAGAGAATCCTACTGTTTTTGGAAAGACTCTGACTTTTTTTTTTTTTTTATAATGGATGTGCTAGCTAGAATGAAGTCACACTATGTCCCAAAGTCAGCAAAAACTGAATGGGAGAAAGCTTAAGTAAACCCCTTTCTAAAAACATACCACAAGAAGTTGTTCTTACATCCACTGCATATTAATATACGACTAAGTTTCAGCTCATTAGTTACTTTGTGAGAAATTTTTTTTTTCTCCTTCAGTGTGGAACATAAGGTGACAATGCTGACCTGGCTTTCGTTGTTATGCTTTACTGAAAAGTAGATGTTTCACTGCAGATGGTCAAACAAACTACCCTACTTATGATCTGTGTGCAATGCACAATTCTGGTTAGTTAGCCCCTCCTATACTTCTAGAAGCCAGAAGTTAATATATACTCATATGTACTTATCCTCTGCATTAAAAGTGCTTTGGAAAAATGAGTAGATTAATTAAAAGGGGAGTGAAAGATCTGCTGGGGAAAAACACATATAAATTTAACAAGGGGCTGAGGATGACATGAAATCTGGTTCCTGCTTAAATGAGTAAGACTAACTATGGGAAAAGATGTTCCTTCACTAAAGTGTATTTACTTAAAATGATTTAAAATTGTAGCTCCTTCATATTCTTCCTGGCATATGGAAACAGGATGCTACAGTGAGGGAGTTTGAGTGAATTCACCAGTTCTGAATGAACAGGGATTCCAGCTTCATATGGTGTTTACTGGACTCATAACTAATGAGTTAATACAGTTGGAAAGTAAACTAAATTTGGTTTCAGGCTTTTTAGGTAAGCAAGGCATGTATTTGTAGGTATATAAATAACAGTTCCTTGAAAGTGTTTACCCTCTGCTAGTTGCTTGGCAGTTCCAGCAGAAGTCTCTTAAACTTTGTAGGAGTTTCCAGAGGTCTTTTTCTCAAACTGATCCCGAATGCTTGTGTGGGTTTGGGGAGGAGGCAGCAGCGTTCTATGTTGTAGTTTCCCAACTCTCTTGTATTTCAGGGTTGATTTTACGGTTGATGTAAATCAGTTTATTGACTGACTGGTACCATTGACTCCAGAGGAACACACCGGTTTGTGCTACCTTTGTCTTGTAAATGTAATCATCACTCTACGGCGGTTTCTTTAGGTGTTTGCACAGGCAAGTCTTTTACTGAGCTGTTACAGCCAGTAATACGACTGGAAATCTGTTTCTTCAGAAAACTGCTGCAGTGTGTGATACGAGGTGGGCGGGACAGCAGTGGCAAGGGGCTTCCACTCCCACACACTCTTCTTGTGGTCTTTAGATGCTACTAGACGCAAGCCGTCGGCACCCTGATGCATCTTAAAATAAGAAAGAGCTGAAGCAGCTATAGGATTGCTATAGGATTGCTATAGGATTGCACAGCGTTTACAAGCTGTCTTTGAGCCGCCGCTGAGTTGCTGTGGAAACCAGCACTGACCAGGACTGGGAGAGGGCTGGAAAATAAGCTTTTCTTTTGTGAAAGCTGGACTAGTTTAAAACCCCATCCCCCGTTTTCGGAAGCTCCCTCTGAGTTGCCATGGAGACGAGAAGAGCTGCGGAGTTTTGAGTCTTGTAAAAGTGCAAGCTATAAATATTTATTTGGTGAATAGCATATGCTTTCTGGACTGCCTCGCTGTTGGAATAAACTCTGGGCTACAATGAACTTTTGCAAGCTGTGAATTCAAACTGTTCCTATCTTCTGTGTGAGTAAAAAAAGAGGAAGAAAAAAAAAAAACAACAAACCAACCAAACCCCAAACTTTGGAGAGAATTGAATTTTGTATTTTGATGATTAATTATATAAAAATGTATTACAAATTAATTTTTCACCAGAATTTCTCATACCACTACATGCAATAATCTTCCAGTGTTGGGACTGATGCAAGCACTCAGGAGGCTGTTCTGTTTATCTGGAATTGTTGTGCTTTGATGCTCAGTTTATTCAGAAAGGCTGACCTAAATAGTATCTTCCTTTCTTGTCCCATGACACTTTCATTTTTCTTTTTTCTTTTTTTTTTTTTCTTTTTTTATTCGCTACTTTTGCCTCTACAAGCACTTCCATTTTTTTAGTTTCCAGGGCCAACTGTCCTTGGGGCTCTGCTCTGAAACGAATCATTAACATGGGCTTAAATTCTTAGGACTACTACTGATAACTTTAGATAATTAGCTGAAAACTTCAGTCTCTCATTACTTTTACTTTCAAGACTTTTGTGTTGTTTAACTTGAAAGTTAAGAATAAAGGGACTGTAAGATGGTGTGTTTTCCTTCCAGACTGCACTGAACAGCACACACAAAGCTTTTGATTAACTCATTCTTAGGTTGGCATAATAAATGAAAACTTCTTCCCTGGTTTGCTCTGTAGTTGAGGCATTTGACATATTTCCCTATGAGACTGAGAGCTCCTCATATCATCTAGTACCAACTTGTATTTAATACAGGTAGAAATCCTGCACTTAGTCACTTTCAGGCAAAGCTTCTCTTTCCTTTTTAAATTAACTCCTGGCTGTATGAAAATTCAATTCCTCATTCAGTTTCTTATGTGATTTCCATTACAACTGCAGAGTTACTGAAGCTGATGAAAACTTACTTTCTGCAACAGATGAATGTGAAGGATTGTTTAATTATTTTTTAAAAATTATTCTACATCTAAATATTGCTGGGTTGTTTGGGGTTTATTTATTTATTTATGTATTTATTTTTATTAGGCTCTAGATCTCTGGATATGTAATAAGTAGAAAATCCAAGAAAGACTATTTGAACCCAAGCAGCTTGTCCAACTGTCATTTTAGCCTAAGTTCTGGGTTGGTTTTTTTGGGGGGTGTTTGTTAGTTGTTTTCTGAAATAACCTGCTACTTGTCAAGTTTTTCTGTTTGGAGGAGCCACCATAAAATACACTTCAGGGTGACACTTCACTTTGTTGCAACAGAGATGCTGCAGGCAGAATACTTTAAAACCTGATTGCTTTCTCTTACTGGAGTAATTGTAGATCATTTTTTCTTTGTTTTGTTTGTGGGTTTTGTTGTTGTTGTTTGGGGTTTGTTTTGGTTGTTTGGGTTGGTTTTTTTTTTTCCTAATTTGACTTATTTTTGTTTTTAATTTGATATCATTTAATTAAAAAAAAAAAAAAAAAAAAGGTTAAAAGAGTACCTGCTGACTTCCCAGCATGATATTTAATGGGTGTGTTAGATATATAACCAACCTACCATCTGGATGCTGGCCTTGTCAGCTTCAAATGTATAGCTCTGCTTGGGAGAGCCAACAGAGTGGAGGATTATTCCATTATGCATGGCTCTAAGCCTGGGCTGGAAAGGGTGGAAAATGCCTTTGGGTTTTGGGGAAAATTTTTTTGTTTTTCTGACAGTGGGGTAAGGTCAATTTTGTGTGTGCCAGATACTCAGCTGTAGAGGTGGAATTTTCATTTTGTAATAACTACTCTTCCAAAAGAGAAGCCAAACCAAATATTGGATATACAAATATGTAGCTGTTTTCTTCCCACCACCCCCACTCTTCCCTTGCTCCAAAACCCTAGTCCATTTTTCCATTATTTAAAACACTGTCAGGAGTTAGGAGAGGGCTTGTTTAAAAGGAGGGGAGGGAAAGCTAGCAGGTAGCTATGCACACAAAGTGTGATTCATTTTAAGGATTTTCATGATTTTATTTTACTAATAAATTTATGGAAGTGGTGTTACCTACAACAGAGAAGTGATGCTGCATTACTCTGCCAGTGAGCTTTTATTCCCTGCAGCCCCCTATTCCTTGAACCTTCTGAGTAAAACCCTGGTTCTTTTGGTTTTGACTGTTGAGAATGACAGAGATACAGCAGGACACTGAATTTCTATTACTGTGTAAAGAGTGAAAATAACTAGCCATATTGTTTCTTGATGCTTGAAGCACTTACCAGCACAGATGCACTAGAACAATTTCTTTGTAGTGCCAGGAAACCAGCGCTAAATCTCCTCGTATCAAGGAACAATTTTTCTTATAGTTGTAAGGACTAAAAAATTCCTTGTTAAAATTGGTGTCTTCAAGCTGTTAGAAAAACTTTTCTCTTTTGCCACTGATGTAGGGATAGCACATATGTACATAGTGTAGGATGCCTAGGTTTTCTTCCAGGATTAAGAACATCTGCAAGATCTACGTTCTAATTAGCAGGTAAGAATGTTGAAAATCTTGCCTCATTGATGCAATTTAGAAGCATCAGCATCTAAGCAAATCACCAGTGGCTTATCCTGAGGTGGTCCTGTGTCTGAAGGATGTTAACACCAAACATGAGGTCTGGTTTCCTATTCTCTTTCAGGGATTTCAGTCAGAAAAGTGGCTTCATTATCACTTTATTCTTGGGACATCAGACTTCCTAAACTTAAAGTATCCTCTGAGATCCTTTGTTAAGCTTTGCTTTACACCACCTGCTATTTAGAACTTGGCAAAACAAATACCACAAGACTGTTTTTTCTCCTGTACTTACAACTTTGTTTTGATTATGTTCTCATGCAATTTCCTCCAGGCATGCTGTTTCCTTTGATTTGCTTTGACTAATATGCTTTTCCTTAATGATTCTTCCAGCTAGTAGTGTCAGTTTACAGCTGTGGGAGTGATTATCAAATGGAAAGTGTGTGGGTTTGGGGTTTTCTTCGAAACAAATGAAATTACCAACACCTAAGAGCAGGGTTGGTTTTGGAGGATTGCTGTTTTTTGGGTTTTGGTGATTGTTTGTGGCTTTTGTTGTTGTTGTTGTTTTTGTTTGGTTTTTTTTTTAATTTATTTTTACTTATTGTAATTTCATTTGTTTTGTTATTTTGGTTGGCTGGTTTGGTTTTGCTGTTGTATGTCAGGTTTTTCTGTGTGGGTTTTATTTTTCGTTTGTTTTGGTTGGGGTTTTTTTTAGTCTGTATAATAGCCTTTGAACAAAGAGTTTACTGGCACAGTAATATATCATCATTTCACTGTTGCTCTTTATATGGTGTATTAAAATCTAAAGCATAAATCTTGGATGCTGAATAATTGGGGGAGACATTTCTAAGAGGATAATTTAAGAAATAAATTCTCCAGCTTTAAATAGAAAGCTCTCAGTTTTTTCTGCTTGATCAGAATATATAGTGATTTTTATAGTGATTTTAACTAAGTAAACTGTCTCTGGACCGCCTTAAGTTACTGTTTGGACACTACTGCTTCTTGCAGTGTGTCAAATGTATGTGTGATTTATGTGTGTGAGGAGGACTGTGTGTATGTTGGAACTTCTTTCTTTTCTGACATATTTTGTACATATTGCATTGCATAGCTGGATCTTCACATATTCTATAAATCCCCTGATGGAAGGGGAAATAAAGACATTGTGCAATTGCAAGCTCCCAGTACAAAATATGCAAAGACTTGCTTTTGGAAAAAAATAGAAGCTGATGTGAATCTCTGTAAAGAACTGTATTTAGCTGTTCTTAAGCACTTGGTAGCATTGTAGCCTGCCATGGAGTACTCAGAATAACTGTGACAAGCTCTTGGGCCTTGCAGGAATGCTTCTCAATCATGAGGAATCACAGTGGAGTGCTCACCTAGGAGGACAGCAGCTCTTAAGAGAAGATGTGTATGAAGGTGCCATGGGGGAGGAAGTAGCTGTGTGGTTGTTGATGTAGGGCTAGTGGTTATTTCACTTGTTTTCTTTGGAATTTCAGTTTTCCTGATACAAGACATATCCAAGAATGCATGATTTTTTTTTTCTCTCATTGATATATAGCTATAGAAATGTTGGCTAATATTTCCCATCTCATTTCAACAAGATTTTGAGGCAACTACCAATTACTGCATACATTTTTTTTTTTTTTTTTTTTTACCCTGTAGAAATCCATGTAATCCTGTACATGGATTTCTTCAGTAAACATGCCTGCCTTGTGATAGAAATACAATGAAAAATATATTTATGGATTAATACAAGGAACAGACTGAGACATTACCCCAGTATAAAACAATGCCCACTGTTTATATAAAACTTCTCAGATGTAAATATTATCATGCTATTGTAAAAGAGAAATATTACTATTTCTTATAGGTGCCAGGGCATGAGCAGAAGAGAAATTGTTCAAGGCCACCCACATGGCCAGCCCTGGTCTACTTTTTAGTCCCGTATTCTCTCTAGTTGACAATACCTAATCTGTCCAGTGTAAAGAGGTTTTAAAAATCCTACTTGTAGCTGCCAAAGCGGATATGAAATTACAAGTGTTTATTGATTGGTTTTTGTTTGTTTGTGTGTTCTTTTTCTGTCCCCTTGCAGATCCTAAAGTGTCTGGAATTTCCATTGAAACAGACAACAAAAATGTAAAGGCAGAAGAGTTCAAGGGTACAGTATGGGTATTGCTGTGATTATTTTTAATATATACACAATACATGTAAATGATGTGTACAGAAGCCGTGCAGCTGTTATGACCATTGTCTTCTTTCCTGAGGGGTCCTGCTCCTATTCTCTCTATTGACTCTTTGTGCAATCTTGGTCTTGTCCCCATTTTCTCTAACTTGGTGTGGGGTTGGACTAGATGTTTCCCAGAGGTCTTTTTCAGCCTCACCTGTTCTATGATTTTATGACTTGTTTGTCAGTGCTGGTAGCTCACTCTGTAACTTCTGCCTGGTTACCTGGAATATTTGAACTGATAGAAAGGAGAATTAATTCTCTTACAAGACAGAGAAGTGAGTGACTAGAGAGAAAACAACTATAAATCAGCTAATTGACAGTAACTATAATTTAATGGCTACTTTTAATTTTCAGTAAGTATAACGGCTATTGACATATTTTTATATATGTTTATGTCTTAGGTAAAATGACAAATGACTTCCAGTAATGTGCTAGAGAAGTTAATGAGACAGGGAGAAAACCTGATCTTTGTTGAGTAGACGAGAAAGGGATCCTAGTAGTGTGTACGTGAGGTTTGTGGGTCATGTTTTTTCTTTCTTTTTCTTTTTTTTTTTTTTTTTACATTTGGTTGGAATGGAAAGAGATGAGAATTTTGGAATTGAAATATTTGCTGCTGTTCAGGCTTTATTCTCCTGTTTGAGGTAATCATTAAATATTTTGAAGGTCTCTAATGATGTCAGCTAGGCTGCTCTCAAGTATTCTTGTCACTTTGGGGTAAGGAAAACAATATATTTAGAGCTCAGGACGGGCAAGAGGAGAGAGAAGCTCTTCAGGTAATACTAAAGCTTGATTGTGTTCTGTCTTTTTATATGATATATGGTTTGCCTTTTGTTCTTTTGCTATTTGTAGGAGAGAGTGAGATCAGTTTAACATAACTCAGATGCCATGCCGAGTTCTTTTTGAGTAGCAGCACTAAGGGAATGGCAGGAGTTGATAAGATGCAGCTGATCTGAAATGCTTTTTTTTTTTTTTTCTACTCCTACCCCTGTTACTATAAAGGAGGGTGGTTGTTCACTGAAACAGGCCCCCTGTGGAAATTGGTCATAACAAACCAATTCAGAGTTCAATGAGCTCAGTGATGCTCATAGACATGTGGTTTAGTTTTAGGTAGTCCTGTGAAGAGCAGGAAGTTAAACTGCACAATTCTTATGAGTCTCTTCCAGCTTGAAATGTTCCTTAATATTATAACCAAATAATAACCTCCAGATGAGCTGTAAATCCAAATGAAACATTGATCTTCAAGATCCCCAGAGGTTTTTCCAGGCCTGGAAGAGCTGGTGCCTACAGCATCCTATGGACCTACATTAATGCAAGTCAAGTAGACCTGTTCTGGAAGATACCTCCCAATGACTCTGTTAGTATGGGGAAAAGCAGGAGAAGGAAGTATAACTAAGGAAGGGTTTATTATGTTGTCATGTTGTCTCTGTTCTGCATATGCTCCCTTTATTCCATTCTGTTCCCTTTCTCCAAGTGAGATTAGTAGGAAGGCATCAGTGTTAGCTTTTTCTGGAGAAAAAAAAAAAAGTGGCATGCAAGGAAAGGGCAGATCATTCGAGATGGAGGTGACTTGTTTAGCCAAGAACACTTCAGTTGAGCTCTCTCTATGTTAATTAATGTAGACCACTTGTGAGATCAGCCAACTGTCACAAGGTCAGTAGCAAAAGCAAGCTGAGCTTGAATGATGGTTTTTCTTTGTTACAAGGATGCAAAAACAAAATGGAAAGGAAACTTTAGCAAATCTTAAGATTCAGGAAGCCTCCACCCATCCACTCAACCTGAAGTCAGGAACCTCAGGCTTCCTGAATGCGCAGTATGTTTTTTGAAGCAGCCAGTATGTGTGTAACATATTTCTGGCAAGAATGCTCTCCTGCCTCAATTTTTCTTTCAAGTCTGGACACTTTTTCCCCTATGAGACATCACCAAGGCTACCAGTCTGACCCCTTGGAAGCTTTTTGTTTCTCCATAGAACAGACCTGGAAAATCAGACTATAAAGGGTGAGTGGATAGATCTGTTGTAGCTCTTAATTGCCTTTCAGCCTTGTTTTCTGAGATGGGAAACAAGGTTGCTGGCTAATGCAGATTGACTGTATGTTTGAGCAGTAGATGTTTGTCTCCTGGAAGCTAGACAAGCATTGACAAAACTGTAGAGGCTTTTGATCCATGATACTCTGGACTATATTTACAATGAGAAGTCTGAAGGTGGCAAAATAAATATTGTATCTATTTCTTTTACAGAAGTTACTGGGAGATATTATTTTACTTTATTAATAGATTTGGAGCTAGTTAGATGTGCGGTTGGATTATTTCCTCTGATGTTGTCTCCCAACAATTCTTACTAATACCTTGACTTAAGAGTTATTTACTGGGGGGAGCACACACAAACCCAAAAAAAAAAAAAAATTTCATCATGCTATTCCTTAGAGAATGGAACTACTGAAAAATAATACATTTGTCCTAATAACTGACCTGCACAGTTTGTCATGTCTTCTCTACCTATTTAGCTTCCCCCATAATAATGATAGGCTTGACTATGGACCACAGTTACTGTAATGCAAGCTAAATATTAGTGATAGCATATTCTGATGCCCTGCTGTGAGGGAGGTAAAAAGAACAGCTGAGGTCCCCGTATGACCTGTTCTTCATTAGGACCACTATTTTTTGTTTGTTTCCTACACAAGTACAGCAACTTCAGCATTAACCAGTCAGTCTCTCTGTGAAATTTTGTTGGTGATACACACGTACGTCAGGGGAATTTGAGTGGCCAGACAGAAAGGTGAACAATTGTATGAACCTTCTTTTCTTAAGAACATCAAAAAAATATGAGGTAACTGCCAAGGGATGTTATGAACAGCCTCTGCCACCAGCAGCCCTGTGGGCCTGGACCTTCCTCCTGCCCAGCCACTGGAGCCCATCCCAGTGCACATGGAGAGCTCTGGGTCTTTATTCCAGGACTGTTGCTTTCCCATTTGCAGGTTCAACCAGTAGCAAGATTGTTTGCATGTCCCAGTGCACGTGCACACATTTGTGATGCTGGTGCTGGCAGCTATGCAGACAGACAGCACCCATGTGTGACACTGCCTGGGCTCACATAAAAGCATTGACAGCTGAAACTCCTTCCTCCTCTCTGGCTGATGCATGTGGAAGCTCAGTAGTGAAAGCCCTCACACAACACTCTAGATTCACAAGCCCACACATGTTCTTGGATTCCCTAAGTACCAGCACAACCCCTCTGTCCACCCACTGCCCCTGCTCACCAGCTTACACAGATTGATGTTTGCTGGTGAACTACACACACAGGTTGAGGGAAGATAGAAACACTGCACACCCACCACACACCCCCATGTCCAGAAGCCAGCACCACAAGCCCAGGGGTGCCTACAGCCCAAAATGACCCCAGTTGCTGGCCTTAAATTTAACCCAGCCACTGTTCTCTGCCCCAGTAGCCAGCACTCCAGGCTCACACACTTTGAGACACCAACACACACAACGTCTGTGGCCACTCCAGCTACTGCTACAGAGACCTTCTCTTGCTCCAGTTGTGCACACTAAAGTCCCATCAGTTTGGAAACTGACAGTCATCATCTCTGTTAATCCCTGTCTGTCATGTTTGTGTCTCTGTTTTTTGTTTCTTGCTGCTCCCTCTTACCACTTCTGCATTGAAAAGGCCCTTGATAGGGAAACCTTATTGAAACACTCTCACCTTCCACATACTCTTACAATAACCAATGTGAAATGGTAACTAAATACGTAAGTTACTTAGGAGAATATTTGACTTTCTTACTCGTATGTCTCCTATCTGCATTAATGCATACATTTAAACAGTTAAACTATTTAATTAAGAATGGTAATTCACTAAATATTATTGATAATGGGGTCAGAGTCCTTTTTTAAATGGTGTTCTGCTCACTGATAAAAATATTTAAAGCTAAAATGAGGGTAGTAATACAGACTCTGAGGTCATGGGAATCTCGAATCCCCAACATCTGAAGCTTGATCCAAATGTCACAGAAGTGTGAGAAAATTACAAGTTTTTGTTTTGCCATTGTTTCTGTGTGTATCTGGAGAAGGTCTGGCATCACTTTGAGAAGTAGATCTGTCCCTTGCTGTCTGGTCAGTTTCTTTTGAAAGGGGAATATTAATTTAATGGAGCCTGAATTACCAAATTTTCCCTGGTGCATTATTATTTTTTTTTTTCCCTTCTAGAGGTTATTCTTAGTTGCAAGCACAAATTTTCAAAAGGGATGAGCTTAAGAATAGAATGGAAGAAAATCCAGTCTCAAGGAGTCTCATTTGTCTATTACAATGATGAATTTACAGGTACAGTACTACAAACTTAGATGATTTAATGTCATTCTCAAGCATAAATACCCACTCTTTCTTGGGGAATAATTTTAGCAAAATGAAAGAGAATGCTCTTGACTCTCCCTACTCAACAGCTGTCCTTTTGAGGAAAAGAATTCATCCACAGGGAGTGGAAAAATGCATTTCATAATAATATCATCAATGATTAATTACCTTTTTAATTAAGGGAAATATAATAAAACTCATGACTAAGAGAAACGGCATCACATATTTTGCTATATTTTTTATAAAATGAAATTACACTCAGATATAAACTCCCTAAACTATTGCAAATTCTGCACTCTTATCATATTAAGAGGTTTCTGAAGCCTCCTAGAAGCTTAGATATGAGTAATGCATCAATTTTTATGTACATAAAATATAAACTCAGCTGCGTGTTTTAAATTATTTGTATTCTTTTTAGAAGTGAAATTTCTGTTTATATATTCTGAAAAGGATTTACCTCAGCTTCAAGTGTTTTAAGAAAATATGGGTCTATGGCACCTTTTACACATAATAAATGAAGGTTGTCAAGTAAAACAGAAGCACAGTGATTTTTAGTTTGTAGAGCTTGCAAGATGTGCTATTCTTGTTGATTAGCTTTTTTTTTTCTGAATACATTTATTGTAGAGAAATACTAGAATTTGTAGTTCTGTCTTTGCATGTAGCAAATGAGCAAACGAGCAAATGAGCAAAAATTCATGAATCCTATGTGATTTCAGAATGAAACAATGAGAAGTAGACATTTACTATAAGCAAGGGGCAGAAACATCTGTGTCTGTTCTCCTTTATAGGTGATCTCCGAGGCCGAGCAGAGATGCTGAATACAGGAATCCGTATCAGAAATGTGACCAGAAAGGATTCTGGGACCTACCGCTGTGAAATCAGTGTGAAGAGTGAAGAAGGACAACACCTGGGAGAGGCTACAATTACTCTCACAGTATTGGGTACAAACTTTATTACTTTTAGCCTCCCATCAACTAGTACCCCAGGTCCTTTTCCCCTTTGCTGCCTTCCAACAGGTCAGTCCCCAACATATACTGGTACCTGTTCTTTCCCAGGTGCAAGACTCTACACTTGCCCTTGTTAAATTTAATTAAATTTCTTCCTGCCCAACTCTCCAGCCTGTCCAAGTCTCGCTGAATGGCAGCACAGCCTTCTGGTGTGTCAGCCACTCCACCCAGTTTGGTGTCATCAGAAAACTAGCTGGCAGTGCACTCTGTGCCCTCATCCAGGTCATTGATGAATATGTTGAACAGAACTGGTCCCAGCACCGACCCCTGTGGGACTCCACATACCTCACAGAACTTTTCAAAATGCATGCTTGTATTAGAAAGGAATATAACTAGGGGTTAGTTTATATAAATGTGACTTTCAGTTCTCAAAACTTATCAGTTTTCTTGATTTATGTGATAGTGAACCTTCCATTTCTACTAAAACTGAAGTAATTCAGTGGCTGAGAAACTGGACAAGGTGATCATGGTGTTTGGCACTGGAAAGTCAGCATCTGTCAACACTTATTAAATATTCTTAAGCAGCAGTTCATTCCAATATGCTACAGTCTCCTCCTGTTTTTGGAAGGAGAAACTGCTGCAGTGTCTGTGCAATGCCAACCAGTGAGCTACCAATCTGTATTTACATAATCATATATATAATCTTTATTTACAGAAGACATGGTGTTGGCTTGGAGGGGTCTGTTCCTTGTGGTTTCTTTCTTTTCTTCCCCATTTTGGAAAAGGAGGGGAAAATAAATATTCTCCTTATATAGGTCCTGGTGTTTTCCCCAGTGGATTAGTGGTACAGGTTGGCAGTTATCTTCTCTGGATAGGAAGAAAAGAAAATAATTTATGTTGTAATTTCTATGGAGCTTTTTTCTATATGAAAATAATTGATCTTTTAAAATTGTAAGTCTCAAAGTTCTTAATGAAGGTTGATAAATTCATGAACTTCTGATTAGCTCCAACAATGAGGTGACCTCACTTATTCCTTTTTTCTTCCACTCAGGTTTTCCTCTTTTAAATGAGGCTTCTTAAAGTTAAAAGGAGTGACTCTGTATGTGTTTGCGTTCCTCACAAACCTTTTTGAAAGTTAATGTGAATTAGTTAGTACTTTACTTGGTTTTCTTTATTTTTCTTCATATTTTAAAATCAGCCAAGAAAAAAAGTATGAATATTTGTTAAGGTGTCACTTGTACTTTTAATGTTCCATGAATGCCTCTTCACCCTTAGTTTTCTTCTACATAGCTTCAAGTTACCCAAAAAAAACCCCAAAACCTTTTCTGCTCATTCATCCCACAACAGAAGGAATGGTCAGTTCTCTGTAGCTGTGTGTGGAAATGTATGTTTTTAATTGAAACTGAAATTTAACAGCCAATTGTTTTTGGTCCTCAACCTGTGAAATATACAATGGTTGTGATGATGACAAGTCTTACTAATTTTTTCTGACAATCATTTTTCAAAAAAGCAGTTGACTTCTCTCAATTAAAAAAAATTCCTCTTCCTCACTTTCATTTTTAAATATTGGGACAGGAAAGGGAGCAATTGCTTGACTTCAGATTCCCTGAGTTATCCTTCCTCTGTCTGTGAGCAAGAGGTCCAATACAAGAAATAAGGTGAAGCGAATTCTCTGGGGTTGGATGAGACTGTATGGATTGGAGACAGGTTTACTCAGCATGCAGTGGGAGAGGCTGATAATAAGCCTCTCTCTTCCATTTTTAGCAACTCACAGATTTTATTGTGCTCTCCAGTAGCACGACTCTGCTTTCAACCCCTTCTCCAGCACCTCATGTGATTAATTTGGTAGGTTCAAAGCATGCACACAATTGCTTACTGCCTCCTTACCAGTGCCTGTCCAACTGTTATCATATATAAAGTACTGATAAGACTAATAAGTGCAATTTCATTGTGCAGTTCCTCCAACTACTCCAATGTGTGAGGTACCCAGCTCTGCAATGACAGGAACAGTAGTGGAACTGAGCTGTAAGGAGACTGAGGGGTCTCCTCCATCGGAGTACCAGTGGTACAAGAATGGTGTTGCCTTACTGGAAAAGACAGGAGCAGGCAGTGCTAGAGCAGCAAACATCACTTACACCATGAATAAAAAGTCTGGCACTCTGGTAAGTGTAATAACCAACTCTGTCATAACCAGCTATCAAAAAGACCAAATTTACTATGTGATACAGTGGCACACAGGGGTCTTAATCCAAAAAGGCACAAGGTCTTTGTCAGAGATCAATGTCATGCTGAAATGTGTGCTAACAAACGTACAAGGTGGTTTCTGGCTCAGACCAATATGAAGCTGTAGATGTTGAGTGGCATAGACAAATTGGGTGAGCTGCAATTCTGCAGTAATGTCAAATGAGGAGAAGCTACAAAATACATGACAAATTTCACCTTGTCAGATAGTGAACTAGTGTCAGGTGAGAACGCTCTCTCAGAGCTTGGTAGTGACTTAAATTCTGAAACAGCATTTTCACATACTTCAGTGGAAGCACAGCATTAAGGGCAGTCCAGAATCTGTGCAATCAAGTGGCATTTACAAGCTCCATTCCAATGCTTGTGAAGTTGGGTTTTGGTTTTTTGGTTTTTTTTTTTTTCTTTGTAAAAACAAACAAAACCCAACCAAAAAACTATTGTTGACATGTCAAAATTTTTACCCCATGGGAAATTCTGATTATTTTGTTTCTTCCATTCTGATAATGATTTTTTACTCTTTC
Organism: Corythornis vintsioides; assembly: GCA_025447755.1. Lineage (NCBI taxonomy): Eukaryota > Metazoa > Chordata > Aves > Coraciiformes > Alcedinidae > Corythornis > Corythornis vintsioides. Next base: position 2,357 of record JAOEGS010021259.1, on the reverse strand, counting down.
TTAACAGCTATTTAACACAGTTACAAAGAATGACACTGGAGAGTACTTCTGTGAAGCCTCCAATGGGATTGGATCATCTCAGAAATGCTCAGTGAAACGATTGCAAGTTGGTATGTGTCAAAGAAAATAAAGGTAGAAAACAGTCTTGCAATAGGAATTATTTTATTGCATGTTGTAACTGAGAAGCTGAGAGGAGGGTGAATTAACTGTAGACATCTAGGCTAAAATATTTGTTGACCTTTACTATGTAAGTTTTAAAAGCCTTGCTGTTTAAAAATACAAAAGCACTGACTTTTAAATAACTCACTTGAAGAGTTCTTCGAGACTGGGACCTGACATTGCCATCATCTGTTTCTTTCAGCTATTTTAGGCAAACTAACTATATGAAAATAATTGTTTCAAAAATTTTGAAGATTTCAATATCTATTCCCTTAGAGACTAATTACTTGAATAATACTTATTTGGGGTCAGTATAATGAGTATACGTTCATTGACCCCTCTTAATCTTTCCTTCCTTTTGACCCAGACTTAGCAGTTGGAAGTGTATAAACCCTTAATGTGGCTGTGGTAAAGTAGTGCTTTTGGACTGCTCATCTACATCTAAGTGCTAGTGATTAACTTTTGCATCTTGGGCCAAAGACCACCACAAAAGGTGCCTGTAGTAATTGGGGAGGGGGGGGGGGGGGAATAAACACAAGAGAAAGGGTAACACCTTTGCCTCTTGTTTTTTAATTACAGATGAGGTTAATTTAAGTGG
>JAOEGS010021258.1:28793-40735 GCA_025447755.1 Corythornis vintsioides | reverse complement strand
TAAATAAGGCAACAAAATTAAATAAAATAACATTTTAATATCCTTTTGTTCTTTCTTTTCAATAGTTTTTCCTCAGAGGTGAGGTAGAGGACAGAGGGAAAGGAAAGATTGTGGTCTGGACATGACATGTTCACTATAATTCTCCTTATCTAAAAGCACTTTAGAAATTATCTAAAAAGATGAAGTGAATGACATGCACAAAAAGAAAGGATTCCTTTTTATAAACTTGCCTTACTCAGATCTCCCAAAATAAAAAAGAATGAACCATGAACGAATCTTTTTTCCTACCAATGAGGCTTGATTTTCTCTGTCTTCAGGACACCCAACAAAATTTCAGTAATACATATTTTTAGTAAACCAATGCAGGACCTAAAGGGAAAACTCTACATTCTTGTGCTGCTAAGAAACAATGACTGGTACTGGAAATAGGGATTTTCAGGTGAACTGAAGCCCAAACCTGCTCTCATGTTTATGAAAAGGAGAAGTTTCTTGAAAATGTGGGCTTATGATTACACTGTACAAATTAGAAATATAATTTTGAGTAAGTGTAATTTTTGAAAAAAATATTCCGGTAACGATCGGTTATTATTTCGTGTGATGGAGTTATACAGAGATGAGAGATAGATATTTTGGCCTACTTAATTCTTTTTGTTGACACCATCTGATTATATTTTTCACTATAACTGTATAAATACCTCAGGAGTGTTAATGCTCTTTGCTTTGACACACAGTCAACTCTGTCACTGCATTTAATAACATAAAAGGAAAGAAGAAAACAAACCAAGTAATTAAATTACACAAATTAGGCAACCAATCTGGAGTAATTGCATATTTCAATTAATCACAGGAAACACACAGAATATACCTCTGTTGCTTAGTCTAGTTGTTGGGGAGACATGAGGGGAATTTGAGGTTCACTGAAGGATAAGGCCTTTACTATTTTGACATTTTAAATCGTAATTAATTCAGCACAAGAGATGCATATATAAAGCCTGATAACTATGGCAATATATTACACATGTAAGTCCATCTAAATCCAAGCAAAGCTCCCCATGTAAATGGACTGTGAATATAAGTAACTCCACCATAGCACTGGCTTTGTTCATGTGTCTGAAAATATTCACATGGATAAAGAGCTATCAAAAGGAGGCTGATAAGTATAAACTATAATACAATTATATACTAGACTGACACTGTTATAGATGCATCTAGCTAAAAACTCAATAATAAAATTCAGATACTTCAATTACCTTCCTCTCAAGGGGAGTATACAGATACCATACTTTTATCTACAAGCTAACAGAGAAAATTAAGTAGTTATTTCTGAATGGAGGGATACTGTTCTAAATAGTACTAATAACATTTTGGCTTTAAATGAAAAAAAAAAAATCCTAATATGAAAAGATGGTAAAATCTCAGCAGTTCTGATATTTTTAAACAGATTTGGAGATGAAAAAGATGTCAAGAATAGACCTTAAGTAGTCTTTCAAAGTAGTGGGAGACAACATTTAAAACAAAAATCTAAGGATAATAAATCTCTGATATGTGATTCACAGTTACCATCAAAGAGGATTAGGAAATAAGAGTTCACCAACAGGTAATGAAAAATTTTTCTAGCAAAGTTAATACATGAAGCTGGTGGTGAAAAACGAGCAAGTGAGAGGATATCAGAAAAATGAAAAAATGATTGCACTTTTACAGAAAGAAGGATCTATTCCTAGCAGAAAGAACCAGTGTTGGAAAAAAAAAAAATCTTCTAAAAGTGATAGGAGATTACAAAGGAATAGCAACTGAGAGCTTTAACAAGCTGTTCCCATCCTGAGTTACAAAAGAATGGAAAATGAGCCAGAAATGAGCCAGATTCTGACTTGAAAGTGTTGTGATGTCAGTAAATTTATCTAGATTTATGTTAAGGTAAATGAGTTAAGCATTTTGTCTCTCAAAAAAGGAATGTTGTTTTCCTTCTTCCAAGATAGGAACAATAGCATCCCAGACAAGACAGAACGTATGTGCATTAACAAGGCCATAATCTGACAATTTAAAATATTTCAGAAGTTATCTAAAATATGTCTCCCAATGTTAGTTAACTTTTCTTTCCATAATTAGCACTACACATCACTCTGTTTTTCAGTCTGTATTGAGGGATTAATTGTTTGCACATAACGCTGATTCTTCTCTACTGGACTGTCCATATGTGCTAATAACCAGGTAAAAAATAGTGATAGCTGCCAGGACTCATTCTTTTTTCACCTTTTTTATTTTTCCTAGCATAGTTCCACTGACATTAGTTGAATTTAGAGTGCTTTTGATTTAGAAGCATGAAATGAAAAAATAATTGAGAATATAGTTCCTTAAAATAAATTATCAAGATAGGTTATCCTTTCTTTTCTTCTTCCTCGTGTGAGGAATTCAGGTGACAAAATTTGGAAACAGATCAGTCCAAAAAGGGAGTCTTCTGAGAATCTTCCGTAATAAAAGATAATTTGGATGATAACAGATTCTAGAAAAATATGCATTACGATTGAGACAGTTTAAAGACATATAAGCAAGCATGGCTTAATGTTTAGTGCAACGAATGGATGCCAATGATCAGTGTTTTTCAGAATTGTTTGAACCCTCTCTGATGCTGTGGGAACTGTCAAGCAAAGCTAAATACTAGAGTATGCCAGTTTTGACATTTTTAAAGGTGAATAGGTAGACCTTTACACTACAGATAGCTCTGTCTCAGACTCTTACCTCTGTTTCTGCAGATTGCAGTGTCAGTTCTGACAGCAGTTTTGATGATGGTTGTGATGACAACTGATGATGAGGGGCTGTGATGGAAATTCATCTGAGCCTATAGCACTGGCGCATGATTTAAATTACTCAGATGTCTTAGATTTATACTATGACTAACAAAAATACATCTATGACTCAGGTTTGTATTATGGCATTTTTTAAATTCCTTTTTTCCCCAGACAAGTATCAGGCCTAAATACTGTTTCCAGTATTAAGAAAGCTAACACTGTAAATGAGTAAACACAACACTTTTCTCCCTTATGCTAAATTACATTACAAAGTGTTTTCTGCTCCTTTTTATTTTTCTGGTTATCGATCCAGACCAGAACATGATAGAAGATTTAGGCCTAACCCTGCTCATGATAAATCAGCAGTCCCATTGTCTCCATTAGCATTATGCTGATTTATGGGGCTGATGATCTCTCTTCTTCTAGGAAGAAGAGAGAACTAGAAGATCCCTGTAGAATGTTAGAGAGATTTTAAAAGCAGAGGGACCGATCACTTTGAATTTAAATTGAACTATGATTTTCTTCTATCTCTAATAGCAGGTAATTCTCTTAAAGAATTTACTACGCATGTTTCAGCAACATACTTGAAGTTGCATATGTGAAAATTATCCTCATGAAGACCTGATGTTCCTGATCAGACAGTGCAAAAAAAAAAAAAAAATGAGCAGTAACATCAAAAAAGAGGTAAGAATTTACCTAGATTTTGTTTTGAAGCATTAGTGAATCTCTATGGAACGTATTTAGAATGATTTCTCATAGTAATTTATTGTGATTTATAATGAGTAAATGAGATTGATAAATAGGAAAAACTAGGATGGTTTGTTGTATTTTATTACACAAGTACTACTTTGTAGGAAGTTTACTTTTTATAGAAACTTTTTTTTTTTTCTCAGTGTGCCTTTCTAGTGACTCATTCTTTCAGTTGTGTAGCAACTAGAATTCCCAAATTCAGTATGGTTGGTATGTGCCTGACTAATGTAGCTTGCTGCTTGCAACTAATTGTTGTAGTACTCTTAAGCTATAATCCTTTGCTGCTATTCATCAGGAGAGTTTATAGCATGATAGTTACCATTTGCATTATTATTCTAGAATATTCACTTAAAACCAAGCAAAAAATAATGAGTCAAAACTTTTAACTATACTAAACTTTGGATTCCAGGTATATTAATTACTGATCCTTTTAAAAGAAATTGCAAAACAAGGGAATAAAATAATGGGGTTATGTTTTCTTCTACTCTACATAACTAAAAGCTTTTAGTGGTTTACATAACTGAAGGTCACCAAATCCAATCAATATCACTTGACTCTGTCTTGAATATTAATCTAGAAATTTCCAGGTAGCACCAGAAAAAGATGGCTTTCCATCTTAACTATAAATGCAATTTTGTCTTATGAGCATGGTTTGTTTTTTTGCCTGGAAGCCAATGAAATTAAATATGACCTGTTGTAGTAGTTAGGAATTGATAGTAACTGATCTGATATTTCTCAAAATGTGATTTGGCTTCAATCTACTGTCTGGTGCAAAAAACTTACAGCGAGGTACATGATAATATGAAAGGATGGTGAGGAGGGATGGAAACACACATGGAAAAAATGTTAAAGCATGAATCTTCACTATTGGGAAGATAGAGACTTGGTGTCTGGAATTGATGTCTATCCAACTCAAAGTACAACTCAAGACTTCAGACCAAGTGAAACTGAAGTGGTGGGAAGTTCTGCTCAGAGTCTGCACTGAAATGCTAAGCTCAAGGCCCATTCTTAGTTCAAATCATGCTGAATAAACTTACAGATTGTCTTTGAGATTCAAAGATGTTTCAGCACTTCTGCCTAAATTTCATATTACTATATATGAACTGTGCAAACAGCAGGCAGCTTTTTTTTATAAAGGAGGGAGATGGAAATTCTCTAATGCTTCTGATGGTAAAAGTCTTACTTGCCTATTATATGCACAATTCTAAATAGTAATATAATACCATAAAAAGAAAAACATCTATTTTGTACAGTGCCCATTGATTATTCTTGCAAATTTCAGCTTGGGAAAACTCATGTAATAAGAAAAAAAGAGTGAACAGGCTTAAAAGTAAATTAATCAGAAACCATTTATTCCTTAATCATAGCTATTTGATCTGTATAAAATGTCATATCTACAACAAGACACTAGGGCAATTCTTTATGAAAATAAAACATAAAATGTATTATTGTTTAATGTATTCTGGTGATTTCTGAGGCCAGATTGTGGATGCATATATTATCCAGATAAGTCATTTTGTTTACCATATTGAAAAAGAAAAAGCAGGTAAAGTAGTCACATTGAATTTGAACTGTATGCAATCTGAGCTATTTCCTTACAGCCCAGAACGATAATATGCATCAGTGAGACATTTGATTCACTGCTGGATAGAAATGGGGCTGTGTGATTTTTAGGTTTCTTTACTCCTTTCCAAAACATACATCAAGACAACTCTTCGGTAAAAGGTGATTTACCATGTAGTCCAGCTCTGCATTTTGCTGAGAACAGCACCTGTGAGAACTTTCATCTCCTGTTGAGAGCAGAGAGGCTACACTTTGCACTGATAAAGAGGCTGAGGTCCGTGGCTCACCAGGGGTATTCTCAGACTTACTTATACTGAAAATGGAGTACTATGTAAAAATAACTCATCAGTTAACCACTAGAGGTAGGACACTAGAGGTAGGAAGTCCATACAATAGTGGAAAGAGTAGTATTTTGGTCCCTATAGCAGTGTACCTCCCTGGATCTCTGACAGTTACTTACTGAGATGCAAATATGTGCCACAACAGCTTTCTGGTTCTGGAACAGACATGGCCTCATCTTTCTTTAAAGTTTCTGCACTGCTCTCATATGCTATAAAAGTGCCCAAATATTAGCCTTTATTTTTTTTTATAAAGCATAGAATGTCATGAGTGCTCTTATATTAGTAAATAAGCTGCCTTTCATAAACATATATGTCATTACACATGGAAGGTAATAAGGAATACAGAAAGAGACTTTCAAATAGCTAAATAAACCTTAATTTTGTCTATGAAAATGTTTCCTTTTTAATGTCATGTTACATTCAAAATCAGTTTTATTCATAAGTGTTTACAACTTTACATTTTACAAGATCATTAAAAGTTCATCTATTTTATCCCTTGTGGCATCATATACAGCAGGTATCTAAAGTCAGTTGTTTTTTTTTCCATTTTCCTCATTAAAAAAGATCATATTAAAAAAACCAACCAAACAAAAAAAACCCAAAACAAACACCAAAGAAATACCCTAAGCCTTTTCTATGATTCAAAGTTGCAGAGAGATACTGCCTTGCATAAGGTAAAAATAGTCATTAATGATAACAGTAATAAATGTAATTAAAAGAGAGGAGGTTCAGTTCTGAAGTTTTATGCAGGAAGGGTAATAGTGAAGGAATATGCCTTCTGGAGCCTATTTTCCCTGCTGCTGACATTCTTTATTGGGAGACTCTGGCTGCCTGTTGCTTTTTCTGTATGTGAACTGACTGTTGTAATAGCATCCTGTGCTAGGGTGGCACTGCAAGCAGCCAAGCATCCAACCAGCTGCTCATTGCCCTGCATTGTCCAGCAGAATGGAGGAGAAAATAGGAAGAGCAAGAGTGAGAAAATTTGTGGGTTGAAATAAAGGTGAGGAAATCACTTGGCATAGACAAAACAGACTCAATCTGAGGAATTTAATTAAAATCCAATTAGCATAAATATTTAATTAATTTATTAGGATATTGGGACAAAACAAAACAAAAAAACAACCCCAAACCACTTAAAATACCAATTTCCTTAGCAAAGCTCAATACCACTCTGAGCACCTCTCCTCCCTTTCTATTACTGCCACAGTTTGAAACAGACTGTATGTGTCACAGGACAGACATCCTCCCATGGAATCCACTACTTCAGACACCCCAGCTTTCCCACTACTACAGAAATATTTCTGTTTATACTCACACCCTGAGTCCTAGGTGATGTTTTTGAGAATGTGAGCATTATTGTCAAAAGTTATTTACAGTAATCCTGGTGTTTGGGGTTTTTTTCAGTTTTGCCACGCATTTTCTTGCTTGCATTGGGCTGGATAATTACTTATAAAATGAAAATTTATGGTCTGGTCTTAATAAATACAGAGGCAATATAACAGTTAAAAGAAGAATAAAGCTTAGTGATTTGTAGGATTATGCTGTTTCACTATATTACTCTATTTTTCTCCTATCTCTATATATATCTCTTCCCTCAATTTTCTTCAGATTCCTTGCCTTCAAAAGGCAACAGAGTCTTCCCATCTTCACAAGAGCCTAGCTTGTGAAACACACTTCCCTAGCTAGGGGAAGCCTAGCTTCCCCTCTTGTGCCTTATATCACTTTCTAGCTGACTCAGGAAACTAGAAGATTCACCTTAGCTTAAACTAGCTTTTATTCTGAAGGTACAGCATTCATGATGCAGTATATTTGGGCCATATGTTGAAAATTATCTTACTTTGGATGAGTGCTGCTTACATGACTAACTACTGGAAAATCAGTGGATTTAAAATACTGCATTTAGATTTGTAGCTAATTAGCAGTAGTTTATTTGCTGTCAGTGAGTCTTTTTTCTATAAATGACAGAAGACTTTCACACTTTTCTAACAAGATCTCAGTACTTCAGCCTCAATCTAGTGTAACTCACTTTTCTGTATTTGTATAAATTGTGTATGTATATGGTTCTGTATTTGTATAGCTGTATCTGTGTGGAATGGGAGCTAAAATGTAAATGGCATATTTTTAGTGGTGCATTTGATATATACTTAAGTATTAAATTATCTTTGTGTTTTCCAGGGGACAATATTTTTTACAATATCTGAACTTAAAGTAAGACATTCAGAGCAACAAATGGGTATGCAAGTGACAAAGCTAATTGTATGTATTTATTTTCTAATTTAGTCTTTTCAGTAACAGCTAGCTCATTAAAAAAAAACCTGCTAATAGAATTTAAGTATGTGTGGTTAAAATAATTCCTATATCTAATATTCCTGTGTAAATACCATTCACTAATCCTTAAACAGCTTTAGCTTAATCAAATTGCTTTTAGATTGATTTTGGATTATTCATTTCACCCTAGTCATGCTCTTTGTTTTTTTGTTCTAAATCGTATTATTGAATCCAAGTGACTGAATCCAAACATTTGACATAATTTGATTTAAATGTTGAGCTGTAAATTAATCCAATGGCTTTTCCCAACTAACTAAACTGAATGTTGCTTTCAAGACTGAAACAGTACAAGGCAGCTATATAAATATAAATTAAATTCAAATAAACTTGATACTCAGTATCATACAACTAGCCTGTGAATAGAGTGAATAAAAATTGCTTTAATAATTCCTAAACAGGGAATTAATGATGGTTTCCACTCTTCACTTTGTCTGACACTTTTATTTGTAAGATCAAGTCCTCAGTTGCTTATGACTGCCAGATTTGAGGCATTTAGGTTGAAATATTCTTTGCTGGGTGTCTGCCACACAATGATTTTTAGGCAAGTATCATCAGATCATTTAGATAGTTTTGAGAAGGTAATGAGCAAAAATATGCTACTTTGACTATGGTAAGAACAACTTGTACAGCTTTCACTAAAAACTCTCCTGTGCTTTTCTTTCAAGGAGGGACTGATTAGGGTTCTGAATTTTATTGCTCCTGTCCAAACATTGACTCTTCAATAAATTTTATATGCCTGTTAAATTTTGGTCAAATGAAAAAAAAAATAATTCATCTGCACTGAGCAGCATCCAGTTTTATATGACTCCTACATATAACTATTCTGAACAGGCATCACATCCATGAAGTAACTGGGTATGGATCAGTCCAAGGTAGAAAAATCTTGACAGAATTTCCCAAGTAAGTTTCTGTTCAGATTTTCTGTGAACTGCTTAGGACATATGCAAAGAAAATGAAGGAAAAAAGATCTACAATCATCTGTTTCTTTCTAAGAGATTCTGTGCTAGTCTTGGATAGCTTGAAAGAAACCCAGTTCAATTTCGCTGCAGAAAGCATGTGTAAGACCTAGTACTACAGTGTTAGGATGGAAGTTATAGTAGACTGCCACAGTTCAGTCTGAGAGGGACTAGGATTGGCATAGCACTATCAGGAGTAAAGCACATGGGGAATTTGAATGGCAACAGTGATGGATTAAGATTTAATAAAAAGCCAGGAAGGAAAGCTGTCCTAGACTGGACAGTACCAGAAGGTACCAAACACTATTCTGTGGCAACTAAGTACCCAATTTTTGCTCCTGAGGTGAAGCACCAAGAATACTAGCAGCACAGATTGAAACCAGGATGCTGACCTGGGTCCTTAGCCAGAAACCCACAGACATTTTTGCAGTACAGTATCTGGAATTAGAGCCCTAAAAGAAAGCTGGGAATTTCTTTATAGCTATATTTTTCTTCTTTTGTCAGTTGTAATTAATTTTACTGACCTGTCTCAAAACATGGTCACATACTTCTGTTTCTTTAAACCTTAATTAGTATTTCTTATACTAGAGTTAATTTTTCAAAGCTATCTACATTCTGTTTAACATAATTAATTTTGGAAACTTGCATATAGAAATATATTAATATTTCTGCGTTTCCTATATGCATTGACACATTTCACCAAATTCACTGTTATAACATTTCAATGGACCTTTTTTTTTTTTTTATCCTAAAATGGAATTAGCTTCACTTTTAGGTATTTATTTTTATGAATACATTCATTTTTATGATAAATTGATAGAAGTATGTATTATACTGAAGTCACATGAGTTTGCCTGGGTTGTAATGTAAGCATAGGCTTTTATCAAGCTTCATGATGTACAATTTCATCAAGGAATTATGACCCCAGATCCGCTCTAAGGATCCCAAATGTGTGCAGTGATACGAAGTTTCGGAAAAGATCAGCATAGATCCATGCATGCAAATATGCCTTTGAAGAAATTTATCTGTTTGGACTAGAAAATAGCATGCAAAGGTAATATAGGTCCAGAATAGCCATCCTAGGAAATATACTATATCATTGCTTATTCTGTGACTGTTTCAATTTCTGTGGCTTTTGCAATAATTAAATTTCAAGCTATTTCTGTGCTTTCAAGGACCTGTATTATCTACAACTCCTGATCCACAGTTAGTTAGGTTATCGAGGGAGACGTGACTTTGGAGAATTCATGCAATGCTATCAGTTTTATCCTGATAGACCAGGGATAACATCAGTCACTCACCCTTAATCATCACGAGGTGAGGTGAGGTGATGTGAGGTGAGGTGAGGTGAGGTGAGGTGTGCATACTTTGGGGTATCATTCCTGGAGACAAGAGTAACATCCCAAGACTGTGTTTTGGGCAAACAGAGCAAGTCTGATTTAAGCATCCAGGATTTTTTCTGCACCTGTGTGGGTGGTTGGCTGGTGGATGGGGTCAACCTGCCACATGGCTTAATGCTGCATAAAGGTATATACCTCAGCATTGTGTTCATTGGCTAATTTGATAAAAATGAGACTTCTGCTTCAGATCATGTTTTTCAGCTCTGGTACTGGACAGCTATAACATTGGTGATTATGGGACTTTGGCTCAGTGCAGAAGCTGATAGTATTTTGGAGCAAAGTTTATCTTTAACCAGAAAAATCAAGATAGGTTAACTTGGATGAGACAGTGGTTCATGGTTAGGAGAGCAAACTGGAAGCTGCGTAAGCACAAAGAATGTTTTAAAGTTAAGTAAGAATTTAGGCTGAAGTAACTATTTTGCTGAGACTAGTCATTTTGTGGTGGGGAAAAGATGATCTGTTTTAGAAATCTATGTGATGTCTGTGCAGGGACTGCATCTGTATGTACCTGCATTAAACTGGGTGAAGTGTCCTTAAAAGCTCTTGGTGGTGATCTGAGAAAAGGAGACTGTGACACACAGATCCTGTGGTGTTTTGACTCAAACAATCTAGGTCGTTAAGACAATCAAGGTGTCTGTTGTAAACTTCATCCCCTGAAGTGGGTGTGCCTGAGATTGGAGATGGGAAGGGGCCTGAAGCTGGCGCCTCGAGAGTGCCTTTTCCAATAAATGGACCTTGCGGCCGTCTGTCGACTTACAATGGCTGATCTCTCCAAATAGTCAAACTAAGCACTGTGCTAACTACACCCATTCCCCCTTATCTCGAAGGAGGAGAAGGAATTTCTCACCTGTACAGAGGGAGGAAGGGGGGTGTAGTGGAAAAATGGTATAAATCTGCTTTATGGGATGGAGAAGAGAAGCATTTTTCCTGGGAGTAGAAGCTGAAGCTTTTTCCTGGGAAAGGAAGAAAGAAGATCTCTGCCTCACTGACGTCGTTGCTGGACCGTGGTGGTGACTATACTATCGCTTGCTGTACTCTGCTTTCTCCTCTCTGTTTCTATTTTCCCCCTACTCTCCTGTCTGCTCTAGAAACTCTTGTTTTGCTATTGCAATAAAACCTCGTTGTGCACGTGGCATTTGACCTTGTTTCTGTCTTAATTTCACCATTTGGGGATCACCTTTAAACATTTCATTAAAATTGTCACGCAACCTATATCAGATTGTGACAACAAGTAGTATTCTTCTCAATCCCCTTAACGTCAGGGAATGAGAAGAACATATACAGCAAGACCTGCCAGGTCTGACCTGGCTTCAAGAATGGTGTCACGAACAGAACATTGGGTTTTTTGACCATGGGTTACTCTACACTGCACCAGGTTTACTGGCATCGGATGAAACACACCTGTCACATAAAGGGAAGAGGATCCTTGCACTGAAACTGTCAGGGATTATTGACAGGACTTTAGATTTGAAGGGGGAAGGGGACAGAACCTGGCCTGCTGGGATAAAACTCAAGAGCTGCACATCAGTGCCAATTGTGCACTGTCCCAGGGAGCTGCTTAGGGGTGCTGCACTGACAGAAAATCAATGCACTTTGTCTGGGGATAAGACAGACACTAAGGTGACTGGTAAGTTAGCTGTTAATGCACTAGCGGGGAGATGTCAAGGAGGAGTTAGGACTCCTTCCTACAATAAAGAGATAGGGAGATCACTATCCCAGCTAAGGTGCTTCTACACTAATACACACAGCATGGGTAACAAGCAGGAAGAGCTGGAAGCTGTGGTGCAAAAGGGTAACTATGATATAGTTGCCATCACA
>JAOEGS010021258.1:0-17125 GCA_025447755.1 Corythornis vintsioides | reverse complement strand
ATTCGTCAGGCAGGACCTGCCCTTCATGAAGCCATGCTGGCTGTCCATCATCAGCCCACTGCCTTCTATATGTCCTGCTAGACCCTCTAGGAGAATCTGCTCCATGATCTTCCCAGGCACAGAGGTGAGGCTTACAGGGCAATAGTTTTCAGGGTCCTACTTTCTACCCTGTTCTAGATTTTAGAAAAGTGTAAACTGTTCCCCAAGTCTTTCATAAGACTTGGGCTTTTATTTTCTTCTTGCTCTGTATGTTGTATTAACAGTATTATCACATTTTCTTCAGGGTTACAGTTATCTTAGTTGTTTATCCATAATTCTTTTCATATTAGCCATCAATGCTACAGTACACTCCAACAGGCTTTGTTTCATAAAGGCTTCAAAAGTTTGGTAACTGCTGTTAAAATTAGTCTGAAGTTTCAGGAATATCCTTTCATCCTAATAGTTTCTCCTAACACGTTCTTTAAAAAAAAAAAAAAAATAAAAAAAATTGAAAATGCAGCACTCAGGATACCCACTGAGACTAAATGTCCTGTTTCCATAGTAAAAAACTGTTAAAGAATATTTATTTTTCTTTAATCTTATAGTAATGAAACTATGAAGATACAAAGATAATTTTACTCTCTTCACCTTCCACACTTTTCAATAGCTTTGGGGTAAATGCCACAATGATTTTAAAAATGAAATTACCTTTCATTTTTCAGAATAGAATTTCTACCAGTATCAGCCATCAAACTTTTTTTTTTTTTAATGCAAATTTAATATGATAAGGAAAGACAATAATGCCTGAAGAATAAATCTAAAGACAAACAAATCGTGTCACTGGAGGAAATGACATAATTATTGGGTTCTTTGATTTTGGCTGGTTTTATAAGACACCAGACCTGATAGTAATATGTGATAAAGGCTTGTCCCTCTTGGAAGGGGGGAAAATGTTCTAGGACAAGAATTAGCAGGGCTCATTCACAGGGCTTTAAACTAGATTTGAAGGGGGATGGGTTTGTAGCTGGGTTTGTACCAGTGGGGCAGTGTTCTCATCTTCATGAAGATCAGAAGGCCTGCCACCCCACTAGGGTGAAACCAGCAGGCTCAGCTCACTCCCTGCAATGCCTGTGCACCAATGCACACAGAATGGGAATGAACAAGAGGAGTTAGAAATCTGTGTGTGGCCAGGGGGTTATGATCTGGTGGCAATTACAAAGACATGGTGGGATAGCTCTCATGATTGAATGTGGTCGTGGATGACTATGTCCTTCTCAGGAATGACAGGCCAGAAAGGCAAGGTGGTGGAGTTGTTCTTTTAATGAGAGAACAACTAGAATATATTGAATTCTGTCCAAGGATGGATGAGGAGAGAATTGAGTTTGTGGGCACAAATTAAGGGAGTCAACTAGGAAAGCTAAGGCATCCTTGGAGTGAAAACTTGCAAGAGAGGTCAAGGACAACAGAAAGGGCTTCTTCAAATACATTCAATTTAAAACTAATGCTAAAGGCAATGTAGGCTCACTGATGAATGAGGTTGGTTCCCTGTTGACAGAAGATACAAAGAAGGCAGAGATACTGAATACCTTCTTTGTCTCTGTCTATGCTGATGGAGACTGTCCTCGGGAGCCCTAGACCCCTGAGGCCCCAGAGGAAGTTAGGATAAAGGAGGAGTTTGCCTCAGTTGATGATGACTGGGTTAGGGACTAATTAAGCAATCTGGACATCCAAAAATCCATGGGTCCTGGTGGGATGCATCTTTGAGTGCTGAAGGAGCTGGTGGAAATACCCGAGACCTACTAAAAATTGTTACATAACTGGTAGAAATAATGGAGAGTGATCATGCACTGGAAGTGTGTGACAATTCCTTTATAATAGACTCTTGTTTGGATTTCTGAGTTACTCCAGCCTTTCCAGTGGTGACCACAAGCCTTTGGACTGGTTTTACTTTGTCATTTGAAATTCCTCTCCATCTGAGCTGTGTAGCTATCCCCTGCATTGCATGTATTATTGAGAAAAGAACATGCAAACGACAGGCACAGATGTGCTGAATGGTCAGGCTTCCTGCCAGACAGCCACTATCTTTTCTAGTGCAGTTTTCATGGCTGATAAATTTTGCTGCAATCACAGGGCAGACAGAATGGGCATCTGAGGTCTGCAAGCTGACCCATCTCTTCTTCATGGTGGGACTGATGGAGAAAAGAGCCTGAGGGCCTCTCTCACCACAGCCCTGCACGTGGCACTACACCATCACTGCCTACTCTTGTGCCCAGCCAAGAAGTTTTGTGCCATAACCTTTTTAATCCTGCATACCAAAGAGACCTGTTCTGCCTTTCCTCTGAATCCAGTGCACAGTGTGAACATATTCTTCTGCTCCTGCTAGTTAAAATAGCATGACACACATGTCACTGCAGCTGTATTTAATAGCTGTGAAAATAAAAACTAGAAAATGGCATAACATTTCTTCTTCTACACTCCAGAAAATTAAAATAATCCCACAGCAATAACTATGAAGAGTGGCATTAAAATAAAGTTGTGATAGGTCAAGCTCACATTCAAGCTGATGTTTGCAGTCAGTTACAATGCATCAACTGAGCCACAATAGTTACACTCTCAGCTCAAGTGAAATAAAGGGTAATGGCACTTCACTTGGCTGGTGACAAAAGGCAGTAGAGATTTATAAGTCACGTTAGCATGCATAAGAACAAAAGACTCTCTAGCTTACATTACACTATAACTTCTAATTAGTGGAAGTTTCAAGCTGTACTTATGTCACGGTTTAGGGTCAGGGCAGCCCAGACTGATAACAGATGCTCTCTTTTAACCCCCCTCCCTCCCCAAAGGGGGAGAGAAAAGGAATAAGGGAGAGAGACTTAGTGATTTGAAAAGGAAACTAGAACAATTTAATGAAAATGAAAATAATAATGAAATATACACATATGTACAAACCCAGTACTGAACCCAACCCCCCTGATGGTAATTACGTCACCCTCACTGATGCTGTGGAGGAGCTGGATTCTGGCACCGGGTTTTCAGGATCACTATTGAAATGAGAGAGCGAAAGAGCAAGCAAGAGAGCCAAAGCAAGAGAGCGTGAGGAAGCGAGAGAGCAACCCTCTGGACCCCCGAACTTTGTATACTGAATATGACATATATGGGATGGAATACCTTGTTGGTCAGTTTAGGGTCACCTGTCCTGTCCGCTCCTCCCCGCAGGTGCAGTCTTTCACTTTTCTGCACCCTTCAGTGCAATGCACAAGTTCTAGCATTGGCCTTGGTATCCTTAGTAGTAACTCTAAACATGAGGTGTTATCACTACTAGAAGCAGACACTGTCTGCAAAACATGTTGCTAACTCCAGAAAGCGCAGACAGATAGAAAACCTGAGCTGAAAAGTAAAATCACTGAACAGAATTTGCTCAGTTTTCACCCAAACCAGCACAACTTAAATAATGATTTGTCATTAATAGGCACTTGAAAGAGAATGCCAAAATTTTGCTTCCAGTGCTCCCCTGCATACATTATGATATACTGCTTAATTGTTGAATTACACACTTCTCAGGCTCTCCCCTCTTTCACTATGCATAGTGAAGAATGAACTTCAGACAGTAAAGGTTCCTGCTTCACAGCTGGGGAGATGTTCTGGTTTAAGTAGGTGCAAAAATACACATTGGATGCCCTTCCTAGGAGCTCCAGAGTAATTTGCACTTCTGGAAGAGTGCGAGGACTGTCCTTTTTGGATGGCCCATGTCACATGCTTTCTATGGACTAAGCATTAGTGGTGATGTGACAAAACGGAACAAGTTGCTTTGACTTGTCAACATGCTAGAAGGAGACAGAAATATTGCAAGCAAACATGTAGTCTCAAATTCTTCCATTCCCACTAAAATAAAACTAGTATTAACTAAAAATTTCTCAGACTCCACTTCCTAGTTTGTTACTACATTAGAGGTTTTTGTCTTACTTCCAACACAAAGCCTATCATTAACTACTAGTACTGGTGTGTCAGTAATACACTAGGTGAAAAATATTTGTAAACTTAGTGGGCATATTTCAGAATAAATGTTCCAATAGGAGGAAAGATAACGACTACTCTGATGCAATAAATAAAGTGCATATGTATATATTATAGGTATTATAGGCCTGATCCTTATGACATCTTTATTTTTTTTTTGCTTCACTTCACATTTTTGAGAAACACCTTTTCTTGAGAGGCTGATTTTCATGTAGAGATGAAAAAGATTTCTGGGATCCCAGAAAACTGAGATCTCAGCAACATAAGATACAGAACACTGGTATTTAGGCTGGAACACACACACACAAAAACAAACAATTAAAAAAATGATTTTTCAAGAGTCTTTAGACTATAGGCACCCATATTTTATTTTGGATTAATTTTATCCAGCTCTTTCAAAGTTGTAGCTTTAGGTGACAATCCTTTCAGTCAACTCTAATTGTATAAGTTTATCACTGCTCTGATTTCAGTGAAAGATTTCACATTTAACAGTTTTCTAGAGTAGGAGAAAATACTCATGAAGGATTTTTTTTTCTTATTCCAGACATGCATTGGTAATGATATCACTTAAAACATCATTAAAATCACTTGTTATTCACATACATTTTCTTAGATTATTTTAAGGTGCTTTAACTCCTTGTGTGCTTGCATAACCCATGGTGTCAAGAAATATGTGTGTGTGTGTACGTGTTCTCATACATAGATTCAGAGAGCCTTGAGCAATATTATTTATGAAAGTAGGAGCAATGCTTAAAAACATATTTTACTCCCATTTGGATAGGTTGCTACTTTGATTCTGTGCTTGTCTGAGAATTTGAAAGGCACTCAAAGAGGCTACTGAATAAAATATTTAGTAGCTTAACTTTCAGATAGCTCTCTTAAGTATTACCAGTGAATTTTTATGAATCACAGATGTCACTGTCTTAATTCAATAAGGAAGGAAACAGAATATTTTTGTTATAATCTTAATTAATGAAGAGACTCTGGACATTCCCAGAACTGGAGTAGAACAAACACTACACATCAGATCCATTATATCAGGAGGGTGTCTCAAAGTGCTTGGTTTATTCAACTTTTCAGACATTAAAGAATCTGGACACTGGCAAATACACAGCAATATCTTAACAAAAATAAAATTTCCTTAGTAAATATCGTATCTTCACATTAAGGTAGCATGCTGTTATGTCAAAAAAGTTTAAAAATACCCTCCCTACCCAGAAAATTATTTTAAAATATGTGTTTATACTTCATTGCTGTTTTGAATCCAAGAAAAGGGAATACAAGTAATCATATAAACATTAAAGAGTGGGAAAGAGAAATCAGTAGGATCTAAAATCGAAGAAAAATGGGACTTTCTAGACAGACAACAAACTACTGCTATTGTGCTTCCTTATGAACTAAAGAGAGAAGATGAAATATTAGAAATACGAGGACAAAAGCTAAGAGTTGATTCTCATAACTGACTTAAAGGTTTAAAGTAAGCACTTAAATAGAATATAACTGTGACTGGCTGAAATACCCCATTAATGTATTATTAAATAAGTCATATTATTAGAATTAACATATACTTAAATAATGTGTTGAATTAAGATTTAAGTCTTAAATGCACAGTAATTTAATTTAATAGTCACATTCAAAAGCAGAAAGCTTTGTTTGAAGAAAACCTGGAGGAAAACTGGAAGACATGTTTCCTAATGGAAACCAGGCAAAATTGTATGGATGCCGGAAGCACAGTTCTACTTTCTAATTAAGGCCTCTAATTACTCAAACTGTTCTGCACAGTCGTTTTCCTTTCCTTCTTATAGTGCTAGGAAGTCACAGGGGGACCTGCTCACATCCATCAGCTTCCTGCATTCACATCTAAAATATTACATGGCCTACAAAGACAGACAATTCTTTATGGTTTCTAATTAACATCACCATTGGAGACATTTGATATTTGCTCTTTTCCAGCTTCATTTCTGGCTTTAGACCATGTTGCTAGCGTCAGCTATTGCTGCCAGAAAGCAATGTTAGGGGGTGTGAAAAAAAGTATTTGGTAGCTACCTGCTGTAATAGAATATTTGCTTTTTCCCAGAAGATTAAGATTGTCACCATGCTACAGCACTAAATAGAAAAGGGCCCCTTTTGATAAAGAGGTTAACAGAAACTAAAGGAAGAACTGTTCACTCAGCAAGGTAGTAAGTGAAAGAAAGACCTGGAAGTGGCAGGCCTGACCTGTAGGAGAACCAGCTAATTACAAGGGCTGCAGCAAAGAGCAAATCTTTAGTCCTTTTCTATACGTGTTTTACTCACAGCTTGTGGGCAAGTACCAGCTTTTTGTTGGTTTTGAAAATTATAATTTAGAACCTCTTTTGCAGGTGGTCATTTACAGAACAGTGACAGAAAATAATGTTGTTTCTTTGTTTGTTTTTTTTTTTGTCTGATTTACATTTCAGAGTTCTCAGGAAGGAAGTTAGAGGTAGTGGTGAACCTTTGTTCTTAACTTTCCCTCTATTGTTTTGTTGTTGTTGCTGTTTTGGTTTTTTTTTTTGTGGGTTATTTTGTTGTGTTTTTTTGGGGTATGGGTTTTTTTGTTTGTTTGTTGTTTGTTTGGCTTGGTTTGATTTGGTTTGGTTTTTTCATGGTTGTGGAAGTTTGTTCTGCTTTGTCTTTGGTTTAAGGACCCTGGCAGTGTAGGGTCAATGGCTGGACTTGATGATCTTAAAGGTCTCTTCCAGCTAAATCATTCTATGATTGTAAGAATTACTTTTTTTGACTCTTTTGCAAAACATTGTTGCAGTTTCCATTTCAATTCTGAACCTTGCCAAAACCAGCCTTCTCTCTCAGGAAATTGTGAAGAGAGAGGGTTTTTGTTATTGTTGCTGTTTTTCCTGAGATATAATGAATACTGATCAAAACTGACACATAAAATTACAGCATAGGGATAAATTCAAATTTACAGATCAAGTCAAATTGTTTACATGTTTTTACCTTACTGACTGCTAGTGATCTTTTTAAATTCATGTCATTGATTAGAAGTTTCTGTAAATGAACAATTTACATTTCACTGTTGTCTTCCTTCTATGATAATTTGTATATTAAAGTGAAGACATCTTTGGTGATAAATCTACAAAATGATTCAGCTCCAATTATTTTATTCTAATGGTTCTCCCATTCTGCACAGCATACCATGTAAGTTCAATATAAAATTAAAAAAAAGTAGTCTGTTTCCATCTTACCTACTGCTCTTGAAATGGCACCTCACAAGAATTTGCCACTGGTACGGACCAGTAATAACTACAACAGATTTTACTGGAGTAATGGGTTTTGGTGGTTTTGAAGTAATGAATCTGAATTACTCTCAGCTAGGTTTTGTCAGTGTTTCTCTTTGTCAGGTCAATAAAGCAGCAGCAGGAGCAGAAACAATGGTAATGTTTAACTTTTATCAGGTAACTTAAACAGGAAGGCTCATGGTTACTGCCTCACTCCCAGGATGCTGTAAATGGTAATTTGCCTTTATGCTGGAGAGACAAGATAGGTGAACTGCTCCAGAGTTCCCCCTTCCTGTACCAGAAACAGAGATAACCTAGGGACTTATGTGAAGGATCTCTCTAAATTAGATACATTAGCAGTGTTCAAAGAGTCTTCACTTAATATTATAACATGGAAGGGCAATGAATTTAATGGAAGACTACAAAAGGAATGGCAAGAAGAATCACAGAATGGTAGGAGTTGGAAGGCACCTCTGGAGATCATCTAGATCAATCACCCCTGCCAAGGCAGGTTCACCTAGAGGAGGTTGCACAGGAACATGTCCATGTGAGTTTTGAAAGCCTCCAGAGAAGGCAACTCTACAACCTTTCTGGGCAGCCTGTTCCAGGTCTCAATCATCCTCACAGAAAAGAAGTTTCTCCTTATGCTTAAGGGGAATTTCCTGTGTTCCAGTTTGTGCCCATTGCCCCTTGATCACTGGGCACCATAAAAACAAGACAGGCCCCATTTTCTAGACACACACTTTTCAGATATTTATAAACATTTATAAGATCCCCTTTCAGTTTTTTCCAGGCTAAACAGCCCCAGGTCTCCCAACATTTCCTCATAAGAAAGATGATTCAGTCCCTTAATCATCTGTAGCTGTCTATTAGACTCTCCCTAGTAGTTCCCTGTCTCTCTTGAACTGGGGAGCCCAGAATTGGACACAATATTCCAGATGTGGTTTTACTGTGGCAGAGTAGATAAGAAGGTTCCTCAACTTGCTGTCCACACTCTTCTTAATGAACCCCAGGATATCATTTCCTTCCTTGGCCACAACAGCATAATGCTGGCTTATGGTTAATGTGTCCATGAGGACTCCCAGGTCTTTCTCCATGGACCTGCAGGTCTATTCCTAACCTGTGCTGGTGCATGGGGTTGTTCCTCCCCTGGTGCAGTACCCTACACTTGCCCTTGTTGAACTTCATTAAGTTCCCCTCCACCCAACACTCTAGCCTGTCCAGGTCTCACTGAATTGCAGCACAACCTTCTCCTCTGTCAGCCATTCCTCTCAATTTTGTACCATCAGCAAACTTGCTGAGTGTGCACTTTGTCCCTTCATCCATGTCATTGATGAATATGTTGAAAAATAAACAAGACTGCACCCAGTACTGACCCCTGCAGGAATGAGGGAAGAATTCAACCAAAGAGAGAAGGTAGCTGAACATGTTAACTAACAAGAGACTTAGTCAAATTTAAAATTGTCTGTAAGATTTAATAAGCAGAGGCAATTTCATGCTTGTCTCAGATTAAATTATTTTCAGAGTTGACAGTTTTTAACACGTGATTGTACACATTCTTGATTTCTTACTCCTAAAATACTTTGAATCAGTTTTATGAAAGCATTGGTATATTTTCTTTTCCTAAAGTTCTACAGAAGCAATCCAAAGATGACAGTAGCAGAACAGATGGGGAAATTGAGGAGGCAGACAGCTCATAATAATGAGGATCAGGTTCACCCTGGGTGGGATGATTATCAGAGAACTACAAACTACCATGCATTAACAATGTCAACAAGTGTCTGGTAGTCAAAATACAGGAACAGGGTTTGTACGATGACACTTTACTGCTTTGGTAGCAGACATTAACTGTCAATAATGAGAAGTTCATTAGAAGAGGGTATGATTAGTATATAGACAAGAGCTGCATCTTATAGAGTGACATGCAAACCGACTAAAAGATACTGTTGTCATCTGCAGTGTTGTTTCCAAGCTTCTTTGGTGAATTGTCATTTTTCTGTCCAAGACTATTTGTGACACCAAAATTAAGCTTTCTGACCTTTAATTCACAGTGCTTAATGCAACAATAGGAGGAAAATAGCTTACTAGATTTAACTGTTGAAGCAAAAGTAGAAATATTCCCTTTTCAAGCCAATTTGAACTGGAAACACCCAGGGGAATGGGCATGATGCAATTTGATAGTAAATAAAATTTATTATAAAACAAAACCAACCAAACAAAAAATTAAACAAAAAAAAATCCCAAACAACCAAAAAGACATTCAGCTGCCACAGCAAGTGACTGAAGATGTCTATGAATGTGAAGATAACATAAGTGTACATTGATACCTGCATTGTACTTCAGCCATTCAGTACCAAATATTTTGTAGGCAAACGTAGCAAGAAGAAATTAGGAATGCTTGAAATACTACCTATTTTAACTCAGTTTTGAAGCCCTAAGTAATAGCACAAGTTGTCAGAATAAACCTAAAGTCACTGCAACATTCTGTGTGAAGGTGGGATAGCCCATAAGCCTTGGTTTGACCTCTATCTGGGGCTACAGAATCCCAGCTGGCCCCTGTTTGCTTAGAGGTGCCACCTGCCAGTGTTGCCTGGAGTTGAGACACAGTCAAGAATCTGCTCCTTGGGAATATAATTGGACTTGAAGTGCAGTTACGCACTGTGCAGATTAATCTTTCATGATGGTTGCTGAAGCACAGGACAAAGTCCTTGCTTCGTTGATTTGACACAGGACATACTATTCTCATCACTGTATGACATGTTCTATAAAATAAATGATGGATGATTGGTCCTGGCAGGAGAGATGATCATGAAGTGCCTTTCTTCCAGCCCCCTGCCTCATCCCTGCTTTTTTAACTGCATTTTCTCAGTGGCTACTGCATCGCAGAAGCTCCTGTTAATATACAACATTAAAAACATAAGGCCCACTTTCTGCTGTATGAGCAGGGCTTGTATTCCACCTGTGCACCACAGAATGGTGTCTCAAGTTCAGTTGAATTTGGGAAACCATATTTTCCACGATACTCTGAATGTTACTTTTGTCTGTTCTAGTTCTTCAAATCTACTGTTTCCCAGAAGTCTATTGCAACTATACTAGAACAGATGTTTCTTTGCACCCTGTACAGTAATCTTCACCAGTGTAAAACTGCTGATTGTGACAGGATTGATAAATAACAGAGAATGAGGATAAAAGATTCTTGCAAGGAAAATTTAGAAAAAAAGGTATTTTGTCTTAGGTAACTGACATAGGTCAACAGGAATTTGTGCCTTCAAAAAACAACATCAGTGTTAATATTTTGTTCATTATTTTTTTTTAGCTTTTACTGAAAACATTTAGATTATTTTATTTTTACCCACATAAAATTGGGAAATACAAGATCTAAACAAATGTCACAAAGGCTAACTTTGGCTTAATGAAGAAAGATTGTGAATATTCAGTGGGGAAGGAGTAAGAAAATAAAGGTTTGTGTTGTAGGTGGTAGAGAAGGAGTTATGTTTGTATTAGGTGGGGTTTTTTGGTTGTTTTTTTTTGGGTTAGGTGTTTTTTTGTGTTTAATCTAGACTCAAAAAAACAAGCAAACAAACAAACCAAACATAAAACACCATCACCACCAAAAAACACACAGACACAAAACCCAAACCAAAACCAAACCCCAACAACAACAACCACAAAACACAACAAACAAAACCCATAACACAGAATTGAAAAAAACCTTCTCTATGTACTGTATGGGAGCCAGAAAAGCTTTGAGCATCTTTGTCATATTGCTTTATTCCAAGACCAAATGAGTATGAAAGTAGTTGTGATTCTGACTGTAAATTTGCTTTCACAGGCATGACTGAACTTGTATATAAGTTAGTATGAGGAGTGTTTCTAGGGAAACTTGGTGTCTGTAACATTATTCACTTGTTACCCTTGAGTTTTAACTAAAAAAAAAATTAAATGATAGAATACTTTACAGTTGAAAGATGTTTAAAATGGGTTTGGTAACTGTCAAATTAAGATTTCTTATTATACATGACTGATTTGAGATTTAATAATATTTCCAATGGCATAGCCAACAGGGAAGTAAAAAATGGCTTTGTGCATAAACTGAAAATTTGCTTTTTGCTTCAAAATACTGTCTTTGTAATTGTATCAAAATTATATACTGCTGCAGCTACAGTAAGATTGTGTAATGAAGCACAGCTGATTATGCTATAGTTTTCCTAATATTATTATTCAAATGTAAATACTTGTGTGTCTTGTGGGGTATGTAGTAATGAAAGCTATTTTCTTTTATCTTCTGAGTGCTGTGCCTTTTAATTCAACATTTGGTATTAGATCATACTTTCAGGTACCAGGGAGAGAAATGCCAGCTTTAGAGTAATAGATTTTAAGGTCAGAAAGGGACTATAGACTATTAACCAGCAGCTCCTGCATTTAAGCACAGATGCTCAAAGAACAGGATTATTTTCAACAGCTAGTCCTTACAGATCCCATCTAATAGAGGACTGAATAATTTCCTACCAGTTTTCGAGCTAATTGCCTCCTATGTGGACAATTTTTTTTCTAGTTTTCTTTCTTCAAAGTGTGTGTTTACATAGACAGAGTTATGTAGCTGAATAATTCTCAGCTGTGAGGTTGGTCTCTCATCTTGCATCCTTTCTTACCTATTATCTGTACCTGTGTCTGGAAGGGAAGGAAGGCTTCTGCAGTGTATGTTTTCCAGTATTTGCAAACCAAAGACATGCTAGAAATATAGCCATCTAATCAGAAAAACAAAGAACATATCCATTCTGAGCAGCGGCTGAGAAGCTTGGGTAACCTGTAAATGCCTTAGTGTCAAACATGCAGACAGATGGCTGGATCCCAGGGCAGAACTGTGAAAACTCTGAGGCCAATGGTGTCTGCAGTGGTGGTGGTGAGGAAGAATTCAGTGCTTGGGGGCAGATGGGTAAGTCACAGCATCACAGATCCCCAAGTGTATATTGCATTTCAGTCACTGAATGACCAATACTTAATATAATCTATAGTAGTCAACAGGGAATCAGTGGATATAAAAAGGACATTTGAGACAATTTCTGGGGTAAATGTATATCAGTTAGATTAATGAATCCATCTGGTAATATATAAAATTTTAAAATTACTTGTTTTAGCAAAAAAAAATTGTTAGATTGGAGCAAAAATAGATTCAAGTGGAAAGCACATATTTTTGCTGTATAGGTTTTAAATGAGTAAAGATGACAGGCTAAGTGTGAAATCTTTTCCTTTATTATGATGTCTCTAAAGTAATTAGAAATATAAAAGGATAAATTTGGTCATTAGTTGAAGATACATTACAAAGAAACTTTATATTTTATGAATTTTTAGGGATATATTTTAAGTTATGTAATACAGGAGTACTACATCATACTTGTGATGAAAACAGAGCTCTTACTGGCAGCTTTCACCTTCAACAAGTTTGATTCATGAAGCTTGAGAAGATGAAACAACTGAAGTAGTATAGTGCAGTTTGTTAGAGTATTTAAATACTCTGAATGATTGACTGGTTGTCTTCGTTCTTGAAATGGCATAACTATTCTCATTTTGCTATCAGTGGAAGGAGAGAGTAAAAATTTGTGTTGAGCAAAAGGAAGATGTCCATGTGAAAGGGTGAGAAGTAGTTCCTTGATGCAGTAGCCACTAAAAGGTGTCCTCCTCCATCTTCATTTTCTTCTGAGTCATTTCACTGCACATAATGCTCCATCATCAAACAAGGTGTTCTTCAAAGGCAAAGCACAATAAAAGAAAAATCCATGGTGTTTTCAAATATATTTATAGTCCCAGAGAGTACAAGGGTACTTGGGCTTTGCTTTTATCGTGGCTGACCTTATAAGAACTCCACGGAAGTAAACTTTAACACAAAATTGAGCCATTCAATTGGTAACTCACCCAGCTAACAAACATCTACCTTTAACTATTTCTAGCTGAGATTACAGCTTTCTGAAGATTAATGGCCTGGTGCACTAGGTTGGAAGCGTGATACAGTCCTCTGGTATCTTTAAAATTTTTGTAATCTTTAATAAAGCCTATGTCCATGGGTATATACATGACACTTTTCCTCTCTAGAATAAAATGTAGAAATTGGACCATTGTGTTTCAGTGAAAGAAATAGTGTAAGTAAGCTGCACTCACATCTCACCTCCACGAGAGCTACACAATTATGGGGAGGAAATCCATGACAGGGAGTAATTGATTTATTTTAGCAGAGTTTATAGAGTACCCCCTTACAGCTTTTCAGAGAATTTTCTCTAAAGGCTTCCAGTGTAGGATAGGTAGTTAAAATTGGTCTTTTTCATCCTTTTTCAGCGTAAATGACAGGCAAATATAGTTGTGGTAAGGAAGATCTATGACTATTATAGTGGGGAATGGAAGAGCAGATATTATATCTAGAGGAAAGGCAGAACCTTTTTCAGGTTTGTAGACTGTGATAACTCCACTAATGCAGGTACACCTTCTGGGGATCTGACTCCAAAGAAGCAGGTGCAGGAGAAATTGCTTTAGTGAACAAAGCAATAAAGATGTTGATAATAAAATAGAAGATGTAATAATCTCTTAAAATAGCTGCAGAAAAGAACTGAACTTGGGTTTTTGGGTGCTAAAATAAGGTATTTTTTAATGAGAGCTTGTGCCAATGTACACAGTTTCTTTGTATTTAACATTAAGAGGTAAAATGCAACCATAATCACTTTAATGATAAGCAGTGAATCTATAAACCAATTTATTAGTTAATCTGATTAACTTTTATCACCCTCATCCAATGTATTGTGCTATATATATATGTTTTGTGTTCTAGGATCGACATCAGCAGCTGAGTCTTCACTATTAATAGAGGTAAGTGGCAAATGGACTGTATGTGCTAAAATGAGACTATATGCTTCTGGCTTTTTCTGGAATCTGCATCTTTTGGCATACCTTTGAATTTGTGTTGTTCATCTACTGAAAGTAGGATATAACACAATGTGTCCTTGGACTTTGGGAGAGCAGATTTTGGCCTGTTCAGGAGACTGATTGACAGAGTCCATTGAGCTTTGTCTGGAACTCATGAACAAAAGGAGAGTTTATGGCCATTGGAAGAGGGGGTAGCCACTCAGGAGGACTACAGAGATGTTGTGAGGCTGTGCAGAGAGTAAATTAGAAAGACAAAAGCCCAACTACTACTCAATCCAACTATTGCTTTTAAAGACAATAAAAAATATTTCTACAAAAACATTAAGAACTAAATGATGCAGTGGGAAATACAGTGACCAGAGACAAGAAAACGTATGAGGTACCAAATACCTTCTTTGCCTGAGATGGAAGACAGGGATGAGGAGCAGAATGAGACCTTCACAATCAAAGATAAAATGGTTAGTGACCCAATACATCACTTAGACATACACAAGTCTATGTGGATGTATGGATCACACCCAAGAGTACTGAGGGAGCTTTCATAAGTGCTCACCAAGACACTTTCCATAATTTATTGGCAATCTTGGCTAACCAGAGGTCCCAGTCGACTGGAGGGTAGCAAATGTGACATCCATCTACAAGAAGGGACAGAAGAAAGATCTGGGGAAATACAGACCTGTCAGTAAATGCAGACATGCATCCTGGATATTTATACCTTTATCCCCATGTCCTGCATCACCTATTAAAGAATTATTTTAAACTTGTAAACTAAGGAATTGTATTGATCTTCTCTTAGGTTAAATGTGCAGAGTGTATGCATATTAACATTGTGGTTAAGAGAAGAAGTTTGGATGTTTTGGAAGAATGTCTCCCTACTGTCTCCACTAAACTGCATTTTTGTTGTTTTTTGTTTTGTTTTGTTTTGCATCCTGACAATTCTGGAGTGAATGCACTGGGTTACTTCCGAATGAAGTTAAATCAGAAGATGTCCTTCAATTTCTAAACAGGTACCAGTCCACAGAGCTAGACCCACTAGTGAAAAGTGAAGCCACAAAATACCTATCATATACCATACCTCCCCAGATACAACCATTTCATTCTTTAAGTGGACTTCCACTGCACTCTGTTAATGTGGACATATCTTTGCACTCTTCTTGTTTCTGCTTCATGACTGATGCTCAGTATTGACATTTTAAACTTCAGTTACCTGGGAGCTCTTAAACAGAGCTCTTGAATATTGTAACTGCATGCAGAACTTATGTTCTAATGAATACTTTTGAAATTGAAAGTCTGTCAGGGAAGAAAACTCAATGCATCTCTTTTGCTTCTTGCCTTAACATTGGTCAAAAGTGGTGAACAATCTTGGTTTGTAACAGATGGTTGCAATATAGTCTATTTAAAAACTTTAAAAACAATAGCAGAAATAGGAAGTGCATAAAATTATAAATCAGGAAAAATATAATATTTATCTTCCTGGAGTTTACATCATCATTTGTACTTCTTAAAAAAAAATATACTGTCATGAATTTTGTGACTGTTTAAAATGAAAGGAAAAATTATACAAAGAATAATAAATGTGTGAAAATATTATACTTGTTTCTCACTTTCTATCTGCCAGAAGAAAAACATCTGAAAGATGGGTGTCTTTTTTCAAGTACTTCTATAATTACCCAC
This sequence comes from Corythornis vintsioides, assembly GCA_025447755.1. Classification (NCBI taxonomy): domain Eukaryota; kingdom Metazoa; phylum Chordata; class Aves; order Coraciiformes; family Alcedinidae; genus Corythornis; species Corythornis vintsioides. The sequence continues at coordinate 1,292 of JAOEGS010021258.1, read as the reverse complement.
AAATATTAGTCTGATATATAAAGTACAATGACATGCAAAATATTTTAGAAGTAACTGAGGTGGTTGTTTTACTTATGTGTTCCTCTAGTTTCTTTGAGCAAAATGTCTCTCTGTAACTTACTTAACATTTTTTAGGCCAAAATATTCTCTGCTTTCTAGATAGGAGGCCTAATTTTACACTTAGATACATTCCAAGAACCTTTTTTATTTTAATAAATGTTATGCAGGTGTATGAAAGCATATGTTAACCCTTATGATTTTAAAAAAGTCATATTGTCTACTGGCAAAGCAAGCAAACAGCAGGTTGTAATTTAAAAAATAATCTTACACATGCAGTGGATTCACTCTTTGTATTGGATGAATCATTTACATACATTAGCAAAGATGTCAAATCACATCTGAAAGAAACGTCTTAGCTAAATTCAGCTGTCTTTGAATATGTGGAGAGACAAGAAAGAGGATCAAGAAAACCCATGCTGTAACATTCTAGAAAAAATTATCTTTTAATCAAAGTTGAGGTGAAGTTTAATTGTCAAATTTGCTGAATATGATACTGTATTAAAAAAAAAAAAAAATCAAACGTCACATGACTTATTTCTGAACCTGTGGTCATAGTAAACTTGAGAAAGCTTTTTAAGAGCCCAGACCTCTTCATTTACAGATTGAAATTAATCTTGTTTTCCTTGTTATTGGTTGACTTACCTGATTTATTTTTTCTTGAAACCAAGATAACTTTCTCTGGTTTGGTTTGTTTGCTTGTTTTTGTTTTTTGTTTGCATTCAGGTGAAACAAAAGAGTAGTCCTGTCTCTCTTGGCTTTGGAAGAGTTACCCAGTCCATACCAGAAATTTTAAGTTCAAAACCAAAAGCAAGGGACAAAAAATGAAAGGCTCGTGTAAGCATGGAAAAACATGAAGTTCAAAAAAATAGGATCTAAGATTTCTTAGGGCTGTAAAGAGTACATCTCCCCTTTCTCCTTTATGTTTTTGTTTTGTCTCTTAGTTATTGTGTATTATTCTTCAAATTAAGAGTCTTGATATAATGAAAATGTCTTGATATAATTTTGAATACCTAGTCCTTGCAGACACTACATGCTTACTGTAGAATTTGTTAAACAACTTCATTTCTAAGAATATGATAGATGTTATTTTATAGTTGATTGAATCTTAATTGTATGAGAGACTTCAATCCCTTCTGGAAAATTGTGGCTGCCGGGTACTCAGATCCTTCTCTGCACAGAGAAAGCTCTTACCTGCGAGAGTTGCGGGGGTTTTTGCTCTTTTTGTATTTATC
>JAOEGS010021257.1:0-27987 GCA_025447755.1 Corythornis vintsioides | reverse complement strand
AACGTATAGCTCTATAAATATAAAATCATAACATATCTATGAAATAAGTATAAACATATAAAAATCACACCCACGTAGATATAAAATATATACATAAAATATAATAGAAATGTATATATCTATCGTGCTCCTGTGCACCTCGGCACCCGGCAAGCAGCGCGGCTCGGAAGCCGGGGGCTGGGAGCCCGGGACGGAGCGATGTCCGCCTTGCCCCTCTCTCCCCGTCCGCCGGCGGTTCCCGCACAGCTCCGCTCAGCACTCCGCAGCCCTCCGCGGCCCCCGCCGCTTCCCCGGCTACTCACTTGGCGGAGGGGAATATCTCCCGGCCTCTTGGATCCAGGACGTGCCGTCCTCCGAGTTCTCCGATTTGACTGAAGCAGTGTCGAAGGTTTTTGTAAGCGCCCCCGGGGGGCTATGAGCGTCCCGGGAGCCGTGGCCCGACAGCAGCAGGTTCCTGGAGGTGCCCACCGCCGCCCCGTCAGCGCTGCCCCCCGCCACAGCCAGCGGCAGTTCTTTGGGGGGTTTCTTGTCGGACATAAGGGCTTCCACGCTGAACGGCAAGCTGGACACCTTGACTTTGTGGTGTTCCTCGGCACCCGCCGCCGGGCCCTCCTCGTCGGAGGAGAAAACCTCCTTCGCCTTGGAAGGAGAAGACATCGCGGGTGAGAGGGGAGGCTGGAGCGGGGCCGCCCGGGGAGCTGCGCTGCGCCTCTGCCCGGCCCTGCGCGGGGACTGCGCGAGTGAGGCGCTACGGGGCCGCCCCCCTTTTTTCCCCCCTCTGGGGGCTCCCCGGCTCTTTCCTCCTTTGGGAAGTGGAGTAAACGCCCCGTAAGCCAATCAGGGCCCGCGCTGGGGCCTGACGTCGAGAGATGACTCATGCCATTGGCTCGGGAGCAGGAGGGCGGGTAGAAACCTTTTTTCTATTTTTTTTTTCGGGGCTTATTTTGTTTGGGATGTTCTCCCTCCCCCCCGTCCCCTTCGAAATGAATTAGGAGTTAATGACACGGGCAGCCAGCGGAGCTGTACTATTAAGGAGCCGTCCAGGGCTATAATCATACCAAAGCAACAAAAAAAAAGCCGCCGGGGTAATTAAGGCTGATGATTAGGCGAAGAGGAAACTTTAGAAGATCGCGGCTGTGCCTTCTCTCGCCGTCGGCTCGGCTCGTCCCGGCCGTCCCGGCCCCGTCGGGTATCACCGCGCCCGAGCTGAGCCGTCCGCCCGAGACCGGGGTCCGCCCGGCCCCCGGCCGGGTCCTCTAAGAAACGAGGTGCTTTTCCGGGGGCAGGGGTTTCAGGGTGTGTGTGTGGGGGGAGTGGGGGATATTGGACCTTCGTTCGACAAAACGCTCCACACAGAAACGCGGGCGCCTGTTTTCGCGCGGCTCATTTTTAATCTGAAAATTTTATTTTATTTTTTTTTGTTTATTTGCGTTTCCTCGGCAGCAGGACCCAAGTAGGGCACAACCACTCTGCAGAGGTTAAATCTGTAATTATTATTTTTTTCCGGCGTCAATTACACACGTGATGAATAGAGGAGCTTTAATAAATTAGGGGAACGCAGCCCTTAATTAAGAAGCATATCAAACCAGTACTATGAAAGGGATTCTCTCACTTTTTGACTTCCTACCAGTGGTATGAATAAAGACTATCCTTTAAAAAGATTTTCTAATTACCACATGGATAAAAGCAAATGCATATTGTTCTTTTCAAAATTATTTGCCATGCTTTATTTCATGCTGTGCCTGCAACTTCAACTTTTTTTTTTTTTTCTTATGTCCAGTAAATGCAAAAATTCTGTTCCATTTTGGTGTTATAATTTATAGCTGAGGCTCTAAAATCCGAAATTCTCTGGGAAGATGGCAGTGTATCTGCCCAGGTCTGGGGATGTGTGGTGCAGCTCCTTATCCAAGTCCTGGCTTCAGGGGTAGCTCAGACAAAGCTGTGGGCTCAGTCCTAGAGAGCTGCAAGACTCTGCTTCCTGTGACGTTTTGGTTATATCACTTCAAAAAAAACCCATGCAAGATTCCACTAGCTCATCTTATATTCAATTTCAACTCAACTTCCATTCTGACAGTCCTGCTAACACAAATCACTATTTCCTACTCCTTCTACAGCCTGGATGATTTTCCTAGAGGGCAATTTGGGAGCTGTTTTTTTGAGAATTAGTCCAGTGCAGATTTTCTCTGGGCCATGCTCCTCTGCCCAGGCCAGGCCAGAAAGTTGCTGTATTGTGGCTGTATTGAGTGTACTAAAATAGGCTCATAGGTCCCCCAGACCTCTTATAATCCAAGTCATCCAACCCTCCCAGTCAGCCAACAAGTATCTGAGCTGCTCCAGCCCTGATAGCATCTTGCCTGGTGCCATGGGTAGCAAACTGGGACCAGGACATGCAACCATGATGTGGGAAGGAGTGTGGGAGGATGCGTATGAGAAGCAACGTTACAAAACTCCACTCATCAGTGTGACTAATAGTAGGGTTTGCACAGTCATTACTTATTGCTAGCAGTGTTACTGCAGACCTCGATGGGTTAAGGATTAAAGCCAATCAAGATCTGCAAAAAGAAGTGATGCCTTTTACTGCCCCAGCCCAACTAAGCTGGCTGAGGCAGCCTGTACCATTTCAGGCAGCAGAGCACTGATTAAGGCTCCAGGATTGAAAATAATAATTGACCCTTCAAGCTGATGCCTTTCCAGCTGCTCTTTCTGTCCCCACTTTGTCACTTCTTCCCCACCAAGCTCATATCTTTGCTGGGAGGTACAGACTGCTTTGCTGCAGTCAGCTAGACCCAGCCTTGCTATCTCTGCTTCTGCATTGGGTTTGAGTTTGTCCCTCTTCTCCCCCCCTTCCCTTCCTTTCCCTTCTCCATGCTTCCTGCACCGTGACAAGTAAATGAGAATTGATCGACATTCAGGAACAATACATGTGTGTCAAGAACAATGCAGCGCCCGTGGAAAGCCATTGTGGGCTGCTGAAAATGCTACAGATAATTATACTATGCTCCCAAAGCCAATGCCTGCTGGAAGGGCGCCTGGGGAAGGAGAGCTAGAAGGAGAGCAGGTCATGGTGACACCAGTCACGTCCCTTGGGTGCAGGTTCTTTTCCCAGGTGTCTGGCTGTGGCCTAGGTGTGCAAGCTCACACATGGTCCCCTTTGACTTTGAGAGTTTTCTCTGTGCTGCCGTCCTTTGGGAGGCTGGAGGAAAGAGGAGGACCAAGAGACAAACTTCCCTCAGCACTATGAAGCATGGAACAGAAGTTGGCACATCCAGCCTGCTTTGACTGCCTTTTGGGTGCCACAGGGGTGCCAAGGATAGAAAAACATGGCAGGATTTGATCACGGTGTTTGCCATCTTCAGTATTAGCCCCTTGTGAGGTTAGAGCGTTTTCTGTCTAAAGTCAAAATTTGTAGGTTTCTCTCCTCCCTTACCCCTCCCCTCCTTCATCCTCCTCCTATCAGTTAAACATAGGAGAACGAAACCCCACATGGCACTGAATGCCAGGACGGAAACTTTGCCCAGATGGAGTTTGGAGAATATTATAGGAATTGAGGCTTTTCCCTCAACCCAGGGTCTCAGAGCAGCTGCCCAGCCTCAGACCAGAAGGGAATTCTCGCGACCCGCGGAACCGATTTGAGTCCGGGGACTTTCCCCTGCGTCATACTCCCCCTTCGTGTCCTCAGTGAGACCCCGTACCCGGGGAGGGCGGTCCAGGGCGGTCTCAGGTTCTTGGCCGTCAGGTCTCGGCGGGCGCTGCCCAGGTCTGGGAGCGGCCGCTCCCTGGGTCTGTTTCCCAGCCCCACAACCATGTGCCCCCCAACTCCGAGGCGCCGGTAGAAATCGCCGCACAGAGCACGGCCAGACGCAAGGATGACCAGAAAGTCCTTAACCCCTCGTGCTCTTCAGCCCCCGCCCCCCGCCTCCAGCAGAGCATCAGCCCCCGTTAACTGGGGAGGGTTCTGGGCGCCCCGGTCCTGAGGCTCTCAGCTGGAGTGGGACGGGGAGGGAGGGACCAAAGGAGGAGAAGAGACGTTGCAGACAAACTGAGGCTGTTTTTCAGGCGCCAGGAGCGGGGAGATGAAAGAGAAGCTCCTGGGGGAAGTGGCTGTGCAGTTTGACCAGCTCCAGGAGCAGCAGCAGCGACGGCCCGTCCCAGCCAGCTCCGCCTCCTGCCTCCCATTCTCCCCCCACCCCCCTGGGCTCCAGGCTGCCCCTCGACCCACCTCCGCCTCTCCTTTCCCAGCCTGGGATGCCACAGCATCCTCGCTTCTGTATCCCTTGGGCCGTCGTCAGCGTCCCCACCACGAATGCCACAACATAATTAGTCTATGATAACTGCTGCTGCTGAACTGGGGTGGGTTGTCCAATTTTTCCGGCATCCCCATCGGTATAAGCCATGAGAGAGCCCATTCGGATCATTATGAGAATAATGTTCCCCGGTCCACACAAAACGCAAGCCTGTGTCCTTTACAGACCACTCGCGAGCATAAAACGCCCGCGGGCAGTGGAAAGCATGTTTATTGTCTGGGAGGGGCAACTCCACAAGGATCTCTCCCTCCTTTTATGATCAATTTGATTAAAAAGCTGTTTTCTAAAGAGAGGATATATATATATATATATATTTAACGAACTGCTGTGTGGCTGGTGTGTGACAGTACTTTAAGGAAGGAAGATAAAGCTCCTGATTTGTTTAGAAAGAAAAGCACGAAAATGGAATCAAGAGTGTTCATCAAGCCTAAGTTTTGTCCCTTAAACGAGGTGTATGCCGAGGTAATATTTAATGTCAGAGGCTGAGAGAGTTCTGTCTCATTGTCTTGCTCTAGATGAGACCTGGAGCCAAGAGAGAGGAGTTGTAATAACAGATATTATGCATTTATGCATTTATCTCCAGACGCTAGAAAGGAATTAAAAAGAGCTGATCATCAGAGCTTCCGAAGGATTGGGGCTGGTTACTGAGGCTTCGACCTAGATCATCCTCTTGAGTCTTTTGGACTGTTTCTGAAGCCGTTTTGACTGATGGCTGTTAGCTGCGGAGCCAGCTCCCGGGCGTCTTGCGGGGGGATGACCCTTCTCCGAAGCTTCCTTGGACCACACCCCAGGACACGCATCGCCCCCCCCCCCCCCCCCCCCGGCCCCCCCCCCCCGGCCCCCCCCCCCCCCCCCCCCCCCCCCCCCCCCCTCCATACCCGCATCGCGGTCCCGGGCAGGCAGCGTCCGGCACCGATGAGGGTCTGTCCGCCCGAGGTGGCGAGACGAGCATCCTGGCGGAGCCCCGCTCCCCGTGTGCGGGGAAGGTGGATGCGATTAAATAAAGTTGCACTATATTCGGTGCGGGAAATGGGCAGTAAATGCAATCACGCGTTATAATTGTCCTCTCTGTCACCCGACTATGGTTCCTATTTATCGCACTGGTGTCATCCTCTCGTTAAGACTGTGAGAGTACAGTGAACCGTGATCATTGCATAATACCAGTGTCTCCTTTCCCACCCGCCAAGGGTTGTTCTCTCTCTCTCTGTACGCAGGTATTTAATTTGCGATCAGATATTTACTTTATTTAGCAAGAGGCAGAGGATAGTTGCGAGAGATGTTTTCCTGCTCAAAGAACTAACAGGTTTTGCCCTTAAGGACTAAAAACGATTATTTATTATTTTTTTCCCGAGGTAAAAACTTTTAAAATAAACACATGGGAAAGCTTCGAGGGAGGAAAGTGCTGTTAAAGAGGTTATATTTACATGCAGAAAAGTCGCGATCAAGAGGACACGATGGAGGCTTTGTTTTCGGAGGCAATACACGGCCCCTCGCTGTGAAGAAGAGTGGGGCTTTGGGGGTACCGTTCGCCGTGAGCAGTGACTGGGGGTCCCTCAGACGACCCCGTACACCAGAGAATATCCCTCTGTCCCTAAGACCAGGGCCAGAACCTGCTTCCCTCTAAGCTAGTGTAACCAGCTCTTCCCGAGAGCTCAGGATTGGGCCCCGAGGATAGAACCACTAGGCACCTGCTGGCTCCATGCATCAAGGAGATGTCACTGTCCCGAGCCGTTACAGTGGGGCATCCCAAACCCACCATCGAAAAGAATAACGCGGGCAAAATACTTTTGGGGTTGGCCCCAGCCAAGCGAAGGGATGGGCGCTCAGTCGGCCCGAAGCCCCCTCCCCGTCGGGGGCCGTGTCGCTTGAGCCTAGGGCTGGGGGCAGGCCCCCCCCCCCCCCGAGACTTCACGGATGTATTTTCCTTTTATTTCTTTTCTTTTTTTTTCGTTTCCCGAAAGGTGAGAAAAAAAAAAAAAAAAAAAAAAAAAGTATATATGACTTAAAAACTTTTCTTCCGGGCTCTGTCTTTCCGTTTACAAACGGTTTCCATCGATCTTTCTGCAATGAATTTTAATTATCACACACACCTTCCTGCTTGTCTGTGTTATGAATACACTGAAATGATTCACCCCAAAGGGGAAAATAATGTGTGGAGAGTTATAAACTCACAGCTCCTGCACTGATTTAGATACGGGCACCTGATTATTCCCAGAGACTGCACACGCACACCCATCTCCCCATACACACAACCAGTTAAGTTTATTTTTATACACGCGTTTTACTTTTAGTTGCCAATTTTCATATAAATTCGTTTTCGACGTTTTGTCTGCTTCCTTCCACCGATCTAGGAAATACGCAGGGGTTGGAAAGTATACAGAATTATCCTGTGCTCAAACGGAGCTCCTAAAAAATCTTATTATTTTTTCAGTACCCTCGCAGTTTGGAGATGTGTCTCACGCTTGATGCAATCCTCGAATTACAATTATCTGATGTCAGTTATTTTTTTCCCCATTTAACTTCCTGTCTTTATTTTCCAAATTTATCCAAAGTGGATAAAACTGCAAGATTGCAGTTTTGCGATGTACAGTAGTTGCCCATCTCTTTTTGATTACACAGGCTGATATAATAAACCAATCAATACACCGTTTTGAGACACAGACTTAAACTTGACACAAATGGATTGTATGAGTGCCCGGATCTGTGAGATCATTTGAAATATTTATTTACCTCTCAAACATTATTTTTTAAAAGAAAGCTTATTTTACATCAATTGTAAATATGGGTTTGTTTGTTGTTGGTTTTTGTTGTTTGTTTGTTTTTGGGTTTTTTGGGGAAAAAAAAAAAGAGATTCGGAATTAAAAAAAAAAAAAAAATTATTTTTACTTGGTAGAATGAAGGCGGAGGACCGATTCATGCAGCAATCTGTTAAAGCTGTTTTGGGGCTAGGTTTAGTTCTGCCGGATGACTGAGAAGAGCGATGCTTTCGGTGGGACCCAGCACCGTGCCTCAGAGAGCGGCGGTTCCAGCTCAGCCTCTCTCGGTGGCCGCAGCAGCTGACGCGCCGTGCTCCCCACGCGGGACCCTGCACCGGAGTCCCTGTGCGTCGCGCCCGCCGCCCTTGGCCAGCCGTTCTGGGGTGAGCTCACAGCCGGCTGCTGCCAAACCCACGGGGTTCCCCGCAGGAATCTGAAGAGAGAGAGAATCCTCAGCTCAAACGTGCATTTTACACCCAGCCCTGTCCAGCTGATTCCCGTCACTTTCTCAACCAGGGCGCAGGATGTGAGTGGGGTGGGCGGCAAGAGCCAGAGCGAACACATTCCACTCCAGATTCCAGTCAGCCCTCCAAGGTTACAGGGATTTTTCCCCTTTCCTTTATTTAATTACATTCACGGGGTCCGCAGTTATTCTGATTGCATTTCAAGACGATATTAGCTCTGCAGAGAACGCCATCGGGGTCCCGGCAATGTTATGAAGGGATGGGAAATTTGTTTGGATGCTCCTAATTCCTCTGTCGATTGTATCAGCCAGCGCCAAGTCATTTTAAGAAAGGAAACAATTTAAATTTGTGTATATATACATATTTGCACGGAAAGTTATAATAAGCAAAGCAAATAATACTTTAGAATATAACAGATGTTGGAAGTATGTTCATTTAGCAAATGATTAAATTAAATCCATGCAACCGTGTTTTACAACTTTATTTTTCACAGCCTTTCAGAAATCAGAGATGAGAAGAATAACTCATCCAGTTTGCAGTCCTTCGATCCCTGCTACTGTAGTTTTCCCTCTTTCTATACATGTTTTGCTGCTCATTTATGGTAGTTAGAAATATCTCAATATTGTTTTGTTTCCATAATTTCCTTCTGGAAAACAATCTTCTTTCCAATATAAGCACTATCTTGGCCTATTCACTTACAAAATACATTTTAGACAACTTCATTTGTAGTCTCTAAGTCAATAATATAAAAAAATTAGTCTCATGGTATCTGCTTGCAGAGAGTGTGCGGAATGAGCACTGTCAGAGAGTGTTTGCCAACAGGACACTGTAGTCTGTTATATGGGTTTTTGCTTCATGTAGCAAACTGATTCAGATTTTCTATGCTTTTTATTAAAAGTTTGCATTTTCTTCTGACTGCATAGTCCCAATTTGTTCCACTATAAAGTTCTTGGATAGTAGCTCCCCACAGGTTCTCATCTGCAAAAATCTCAGTTACTCTACAGTCAAATCAAGTTGTTTTTTTTTTTCAATGCTTGTGTTTTTTTGTTTGCTTGTTTGTTTGCTTTTTTTTCCAAGTGGTGCTAACAAGACCACTCATTCTCGGGGATGCTCTCAGTGTTTAAGGATTTGGTTTGTATCTGGACCCTGATCCTCTCAGTGGCTTGGCATTGGTCAGCTTCCACAATTGTGCTACTTAACAGTGTGGTTCAAAATATTTCAGGATGCAAGCAATCAGCTCAGTCTTGATTTCCTGAGCAGCAGTGACAATGGTGAAGAACGTGGGAAAAAGAGATTTGTACTAAGCAAAGACATTTTTGCAATGTCAGGGTGTTTGACCGTGATAATGGCGAGCTCTGGATATTTAAGGTTCAGTTAATAGAGGTTTTATTTCATTTGATTTACTCCAGATGGTTCTCAGCCACAACATAGAGACTTAGACAGCAACCAGAGCTCCAGTGTGCAGGAGTATCTGAGTAATGAATTTTCATTTGACCCACAACAGATAACAGCCTGGGCAAAACTTGGATCTATAGAAGCCATACGTCGTTGCACAGGGGGAGGAGGTAAGTGTAAGGCAAGGGTCTGCTGATCTTTTACATCACAATGAAAGTCAGATCCATGTATGCCAAGAAAAAAAAATATTAAAATTATGTTAATGGTTTTCTGCTTTGAAGAGGGATAAATCTCAAAGGAACAGCAGTCAGAATAGTTTAGTTAGCCCTGGTCTGCAGTGATAATATTGGCTCTGATTCTCCATCATTATTGGTGTAGGAGCAACAAAGCCAACATCGTTATGAGTTAGCTTAACTTTAATTACAACTGGTCTAATCATCCCAAAGTCTAATATATTAACAAAGGGTTTGCATGATCCAAAATTTCCACCAGAACTGCTGGAGCATGACCAGTACCAGCTAAATGTGTGATGCATCTCTATGCTAGCATGGACAACAACAGGACGATAATGTACCCTTTGTCTCTTCTGCACTTCTATTTATGCTTTATATATTACTCTTATTATTATTTATTTCATGTAGGAAAATACATCATTCACAAGTATAACTTTTTTTTTTTTTTTTCAGTAAGGTTTTGATTTCTTTGGACATGTTTCAAATAGGTCAAGATTAAGTATATCCATGATTATGGGAAAAGAGGGAAAATGCCTTGCCATGAACATCTACCAGTTAGTAATATAGGAGAAACTGTCAGGAAACCTTGGAGGTAATTGCTAACGGTACAATTAGAGTTATTATTGGTGTGGTAAAATTCAAAGAGGATAATGCAAAAGGCAGATTATACTCAATAAATATGAAAGTTGCTGATGCCTTCTGGGAAACACTAGAAGTTTTTTTCCATAGCAACTACTTATTTCAAGTTCCTAGAGATGTTACCTTTCTTTTCTTTACTAGAAAAAAGGCTAGCATGTAAAATCAGATGTTGAGGTGTGTCTATGTATTTTAATTCTGCAGATTGGTTTGCAGGAAAATGCAAAGTGTTCTATTTCAAGTTGGTGAATGCTGAAAAAAGCTGCTTCTGTGGGCTACAAGCAGCACAGAGCAAATAATGGGGCATAGGTGTCCTTGATTTACCTTCATCATTCCCACTGGTGCTTGGATTCAAATGCAGAACATGGCTGAAGGCATGGTTTGCACTGCAGGGGCCAAAAGGTCCTAAAGAAATCAGTGCTTATTCTTGGTTTTGCATTGGTCTTGTCATGGGAAGAAAAACAGATTAGAATAAGGTAATAAATGACCACATGAAATAGCACTTGTAATAAAGTGGCGTCCGCTGCCCCTTCCCTCAGATCATTGTTGGTGACCCCATGAAGTTGCTGGATATGGTGTATGACTGTCCTGTGTTCTGCTCTGACCATCCTTGACAGCAGCATAGCCCTGTATGCAGAAGTGTGCCGTGGCTTTATCGCTATCTGGCTTTCCTCAGCCTGGCTGCATGCCTGCAAGATGGCCAAGGAACGAATAGATGGGCAAGGGATGAATAGAACAGCACAATAAGCAGCAACCACAGCTGGGAGAAGGGCAGTTTCATCCTCTCTAGTCCTAAGGATCTTTTCCAAGCAGCCCATGGCCAGGGAGGAGGCTGTCTCCCCACTCACCTCTGTTGCCCCCATGCTGTCTTTAAACATTGCCTCCAGTCCTGGGTTTGATTCAGCAGATGCTGGAGTGCTACCCAGGTGTGAGAGGAGAGGTTGTGAGCTCCATCTCACCTCTTTGGTGCTTTCCCTCCTGCTATCAAGGGAAACTTCTGCCCTGTTTGTCATCTGCCCTTGTTCCAGCCTGGTTTTCTAGCTCATACTAGGTTGCTCTAAATTAACTTGAAGGGCTCATTTCACAATATAAGGAGCATAAATGTTGTTTGTAGATTTTTAGACCCAGTTTCAGTTCTTTTACCTTCCATATTTTTTTCTTCAGTCCTTATGCTATAGGTTGTCTCTCAGAGGGACATCACTAGCACAGAACCTACAGAGATAAGGAAAAAACTGAATTTTATTTCCACCACCGAATATGTGTCTCCAGCAGAAAGTAAAATCTTGTCTCCTTTTTTTTTTTTTTAGTAGTAAAGTTTCCAACAACAATATAAAAAGTCAGGAGAAACATGAGATCATTCAGTGTTGGACACTCTTTCATGTGTATTATTCTGCTAAATCTGTGCAGTATTTACAGAGAAACATCAATACTGAGTAATTTTATTACCTAGCTCTTCTATGGGCTTGTTCAGGCCAAATATGGATTCTGTAAAACAAACAAACAGCATCTTTCTTCTTCTTCTTCTTCTTTTTTTTTTTTTTTTAATCAAGTATGCAAGAAAATATAAACAGAGAGTATTACATTTTCCAACTATAATAATTACTTTATATAATTAAAATCACCATCACCACCTCCCAAATGGTGGTTCCAGGAATGGAAAAAAGCATAAATGCAAATGACAGTAACTTTTTCACTTTCACAATCAAAGAGAAAAAAAAAATCAGAAAAAAATAGCAAAAGGGTGAGATTGAAATTCTAGTTCGTTTGGTTTTTTTTTTAGCTCTTGAGTGAAGGTGTTAGTAATAATGTTTGCCGTTCATAGGCTGTTGTTCCACTGAAGTTTCTGGACTGATAAAATGGAGATCTGAAAAAAAATCGGATCACCAATGAAACAGTAAAAATGTAATTGTGTTTAAAGGGGAACACCAGAAGTTTGTAACAGCTTTTTTTACTCTGCATGTCCAGAGTAATGTGTGCTTGGTATCTCTGGAGTGATGCAATGAAAATAATTTGCCAGTCTCTGAAAATGTTTGTTTTATTACCTTTGTTCAAGATCGTTGATGAGTTAAAAGTTGGGTAGTCCCAGAGTTTCTTTGGTTACCTCCAAACAAACTATATTCTCCAAATTATATCTTCATCAAACAATAGTATCTGAACCCAAACATTCATTTTAAAGTGCATGTGTGTACATCTCTCTAACATATGTTTATAGCAATCACATAGAAGAGAATCTCTGCTTCTGAGATCTCAAATAGTTTCTAAAATTATATAGTCTTAAATTAAAAGCTGGTTAACACAAAGAGAAGAGCATAAAAATATTATTGTCTAACCTTAGCTTTATAAATCAGTGGCTGAAACAGAAACTGAGCTGCAGAGCCATTTGCTTGAATGACTTTTGAATCACATTTCCCACATTCAAAGCTAGATCTGAGTTAGTTGCAATTTGCATTTTAAGTCAAAGGAAATGCAATATCCAGTAAAATATACATTTCAATTTAAGTTGGTTGATTCAGTCTTACCACTTGTAAGTGCTCTGAGCCAGCAGAATTCTCCACGGAGTTTTCAGGAGTGGTATTTAACTTGCATCATATGTGGCAAATTGCTCAGTGCAATTTAAGCGATATTAATGTAAAGGGAAAAGAAAGGTCTGTCACTTAAATCTGGGCTGACTCCTTCATACAATGTTGTAATGGGTAACTTTGCTTTCATCCCCCTCTCGTTTGTTTTGTCATGTTTGACAATGTACACATTTGAAAATTAATGGGTTAATCACCTGCATAATGGCTTTATACCAAACGCCAAAAGGATCTTCCTGGAGTTTGAATAAGCATCTTCATTTGCACTGCTGGGAGAACACCTTTACAAGGCAGGCTGGTTGCAGGAAGGAGAGCTACTTCTTTCTTTTTCAGATTCTGGAAATGCTGAAAACAAGTTTCATTTTGGACTTTGCATTTCTTTTAACAACAAAATCAGTCAGCACCCATATGTCTATTCACTTAAAGTGAAGTCTGTTGTCCCTTAAAACTAAGGTTTTTTTTCTCCAGTTTTGTTATAGAAATGGATTCAACACAATTTAACACATGCTGGTTTTTTTCACTTTTCTTTTGTAAGTACAAAATATTATTCTCCAAAGCATTTCTAAGGATACTTTTATTAAAAAGTGAGATTAAGACATCTGAATAGTTTTGGACTACAAATAAGCAAAACTCTTAATATTTTAATGTTGGAAAATGAGACAGTATTTTAACAAATACATAATTTTGAATTTTTTCCAAGTAGCTCAGTGTAGTTTTTTTTACAAAATCTGTAGCACCTTGTGCTGACTGACAGGGCACAAGCTTCTGGAAACATCTAATTGTAGCTCTTCAGGCTTGGTAGCTTATCACAACCATTTGAATAGTTACACAAATCCAGCAGTAACAAGACACCAGCCTTACACCCTCAAACCATAAAGTAAACTTGTTTTTCCATGAAGCAATTAGAAGGTTACATTTAGACATATCCTTAAAATAAACAACATAAGCATATCTGAAAACATTATTTCATGTTGTAACTTGTGGGTTCTTAGAATGACAGTTCACAGTTACTGAAATACCAGAGAAAATATTGAAAAAAACGTGCAGGGAAGATACATGGGAAAGTCAGGGTAATGCCCAGACAGATAAAGGAATTTCTATTCTAACCCTGTGATTTCTGTTCTCTGGTTTACAACCCAAGAGGGGGTGTGTATCAGAATACAGAAAAACTCCCCAATATCTCCCATGCTTCAGGTCCTGGCATATTTATTTGCTCTTCTGTACTATTGAACTATTATTTCTGTTAATGAATTCATTAATATAAAAAACCCTCCTGATGCCATATGTCTGATATAAAGAAAATCTTATATTATACTGTTTAATTCTGAATTTTGCCCAATTTACACCAGGAATCCATCACTGCCCTTACAGACACACTAATTCCCAACTGAAAGCACTTGGACTCCCTGGAAGCAGCAGTGGAAATGTATTTGTGTCTGGGTCATTTCTGCTTTGCAAAAGGTCCCAACTCAACTGCTGATGGGTGTTACTTCATCCAGCAGCCTGTGGCAGTAATGAAACCAATCCCAGACACTGGAGTTAAGGAAGCAAAAAACACTTGTATTTTTCCAATGGCCTCTCAGCCAGAATTAATTTGGGGTCTATCCCTGCAGTGGTCAGTGTCTTCCCTGGGAGGTATCAGGTGTCCATGTTGCAGACATGAAGACTGGGTGTAAAATCCCTGGTCCTAACTTGACCAAGGGAACAGGAATAAACCACTGCTGTGTACTGAGCTGTTGCAAATCACCAGTCACAACCCTTTCTGACTGTATCATCATCTCCTTCTCTTGCTCCTTCCACCTCCCTGGAGAAGGTTGTGTTTGCTGTTCAAGGAAATGAATGCAAAGGTAGTAAAAATCTGCTTCAAAATGTAAAGAGAAGATTCAAGAAGGTGAAGAATTTCAGCCCATTTTTAATATCTCTCTAACCAATGATGCAGCATTTCCACCGCCTTAAAACACTGGATTTTTACTTGCTTATTTGTCTTTTTTTTTTTTTTTTTAAAGAATTTTCAGATGCCAGTGTAACCACAGTTTTCCTGTTAGAGCTGCTACACTGAAACATCTTTCAGTTGATCCGGTGTACTCTGTAGTTTCTGGAGTTTATAACACAGTCATAAAAAATTGCTCAAGGCTGAATCTTGGCATATTAAGTGTCATCACAGAGGTAATTGCTTTTCTTTAAACACCTAAGAAAAAAAAAGCCAGCATCTGAAGTTGCCAAAAGGCTATCATGTCCAAACACCTACACTTCCACAGAAGATTTTCTTGGCTTTTATTCTAGTCTTTTTCATTTTTTTCCCTCTCAGCTGCTTTTGCAATTGAATGTAAGCAGCAGAAAACAAGAGAGGTTATTAACCCACAAAAATGTGTCCAGTTAACAAAATGTTAGGAAACACAATGTCTAGGACAATGTGCCCTTATTACACCCTTTTCTAACACAACAGGCTGTTAAAGGAATGAGTAAAGCATGGAGCTGAGGTTTGAAAATGGCCCTTTTATTAATCCATTGTCAGCTCTGACAGCAGAAATATTCCAATTCCGTTTATTAGTCCTTCACACTTTATTTTCTGTCAGTAAATTCAGATTTATACCGATTAAGCTCTGATATATAAGGAGGATGGGACCATAACAAATTTTCCATAATAGACTGTTGTCTCTGTCTCCTAGAAATCAGCAAAAATTAGAGTGTGATTCACTCCTGAAAACTACTCTGGGTTCCTGATCCAGAAAAAGCTGAGAGCTCTTAACTTTCAATTGGCAAATGGTACAAAAATATCTTCAATTCAAGGATTTGTTTTGGCTATTTGGAAATTTGCAATCTGAAATTGCAGGACTGTGAATGAATAAAAGAAAATAAAGCAAAAGAAAAAATATTAAAATAAAATAAATAAACACATAGTAACCAAATCAACTGTTTTTCTACTGTATTTCTGGTGTGAATGTCACCATTTGTTATAGTCTTTTAGTTATGGTTTTAGAATTTTTGTGGGGGTTTCTTTCTTTCTTTCTTTCTTTCTTTCTTTCTTTCTTTCTTTCTTTCTTTCTTTCTTTCTTTCTTTCTTTCTTTCTTTTCTTTCTTAACCAGACACTCATTTCACAAATTGTTGTGAAGTGTTTTTGAGCAGATGAATGACCCCACTGTACTCTCTGCAGCCTGCATTAATTTGTCATGTTCTGGTTAATTTTACGTGGCTGTCACCTTTCAGGTATGTCCAGGGAATTCTACCATGTAGCTGATCTGTCATTTAGTTATATCTTAAACTTGCCCTATTTCTCCTTCCAAGCTGGATCACCAGCTGTCTCAATTGTGCCATTGCACTACAATAGCAGAGAGTGTGGTGCCAGCATTTTATCCCATCTTACTGATAGACATACTATTGTCTTTAATTACTTTTTTTTTTAGTACGTAAGAGTTTCTGTGTTGAGTGATATGATGGTAGGAAATAATGTGGATATCTGACCATAGTATTTAGGCTGTGATTTTGACAATGACATTTGGGTGCTATCTGCAAAGAGAAGCATGACAGATGTCATCTTCTGTCATCTCCTGTGAGGGGTTCACAGCACGTTGCTCCTGCTTCTTGTAGCTCTAGCTCTGCTCTTGTTTTGCCTAGGACCTCCTACAAGTGCAAGAGCTCCCTTTAGATCCCTCTTAATCCAGTCTGGGCCTCTCTAGCATTGCTCTTGCCACATTCACCATGGTTGTTTGTCTTTTCCAAACCTTAAGAGATGGAGTCGTGGCTCAGGAATGAACACCACATCAAAAAGGTGCACATGAAACCAATAGAGTTCTTTCCAAGAATGCTGCACACTTGAATACAACCCTAAACAGTCATACCAATTAACATGCATATTCCAGCATTTCCCATAACTAAGTAAGAACGTCTTAGTCTGTCAGCACTTCAAGAAATGTCATCACCTCACTGTCCACTTCTTTCTGCAACTCATTAAAAAACCCAACACATTAAATCTCACTGCTCTGCAGCTCTGACAGGAGATCAATCCCCAGGCTTGTCTTCGCTCTGGGAGTTAGAGTGTACCGACTGCTACTTGGCAGTTTGAAGGCAAGGAGATACTCCCTCCCTTGTCCTAAAATGGTGATTTATTTTCTATAGCTACCTGTTATGGAGAAGCTTATATAAAGTCTTCTGAAAATCCACCAAATGCTTCTCTGCCCCCAAATAAACAATCTAAATTAAAATACATTTGTTTACCATGACCTACATTTGAATTTCTTTTGAAGAAATATTTGTAGTTAATACATCCAACTGGCCAGGTACCAAGATTACACGATATTGAAGCTATGTCCATAGTTCAGATAAATCAACTGTAGAGATAGTGGAGTCAGTATTTACCACAACAAAACAGTACAAAGGATGGACAAGCTCTGCAGATGGTTCACAAGCTGCAAAACAGGAGTCTCTGAGGAGGGATTTGATGGAGGAACAGAGGAAAATAAGAAATCCTGCTGCATTTGAGGAACCAATCAAGAATTTCATGGCAGGGTGTGCATTCATAAGAAGATAGGTAGGTGGAAAGGAAAAGTAATTTTGTGGTTAATGCTTGTACTCTTCCACAGGAAACACGGGTGAATTTTTAATCCTAGACATTGTCCTTTGCTTTAAGTAAGTCCTGTGACATCTCTGGACCTGGGGTTGCCATGTATGAAATAGGAACAATTGTATTTTCTTCCTTCTACTCTTTGTCTCCAAATCTCCTGCATGTTTATTTTAGCCATTATATGTTTGTACAGTACTTAGAACAATGAGATCCTGTTCTTGTCTGGGACCTCAGAGAACTCTATAACACAAAGGTTGGATTAATGAGAGAGATAATAAACCTCACTGGAAAAAAAAAAATTCTTGTAATTTTTGTTGGAATTCCAATAATGACCAGCTCTGAGCCACTAAACCCCAGGTGACTCATAGAGCAAGGCAAACATGCAGCAAGTTTTTCACAGTTGTTCTTCAAACGTGTTTGCTTTTTTTTCTTAAACAACAGCAGCAGCCACTTTCCAAAGATCACAGGTACCCTGCTTTATGAAAGGGGAAAAGAAAAATAAATCTTTAGTGCAAGCTGACACTTCCAATTCTTGGCATTAAGCTTTTCATCTTTCAGGGGTTATTTGACATTCTCTTAGTGCTTCTGAGGTGAATAATGTAAGATACGTGTTCTCAACTCATGACACACAAGTCAGTGTTGCACCCTAGTAAAACATGACGTTTCTTGCAGGGACGAGTCTCCCACCTTATTGCAAGGTTTTGAATTGGCCAGCCATTGAGATCCCCCTCCGGCAGGTTTTCTCATCCTTTGTTGGGAGCAAGTTTTGACAACAGCAATGCTAATTGATTAAACGTTCTATTCAGAGATTACAGCTAAAAGAGAGATAACATTTTTATTTCAATTGTGTCTCCAAGAACATTAACCTGTAAGGATCTCGCCACTTTGGCTGTAGAACTATCTCAGGCTATATTAATCAACTCAGTTTTCCCACCCCCCCCCTTTTTTTTTTTTTTTTTTTTTTTCTTTTTGTATTGAATCCCTGAGGTCAGGTATTTTAAAAGCTCATTCAGTATTTATAATGCACCTTTCACCAGGATTCATGTAGGGGGAAGTCTCTTTAAAAAAGCTTTTGCAACTTTTGTATTCTTTCTTCTTCAGTAATTTTTACATCTACAGCCAGCTGGCATTCACTATAGGTGTTTGGAAGTGTAAACACTCTCATTGAAGAAAATGACATTGGTTAAACTATGGCAAAGGTATTGGTGGTGAAAGGAGCTATGACTGGAACTAGCTTTTCCACAGTTATTTAACTTATGTACATACAGATTGTCAGAATGTAAAAGTGAAATGAAAAGATCATCTTGTGCTGAGGACAGAATATCCTGAAATAATGTGTGGCAGTTAATTTGTCAGCTTTTTTCTTTAAAATCATTCCAAGGACTATAAAAATCAGGTGCATTACCGGCTTTCAGTAACATTTAGAGTATGAATAGGTGTGGGGTTTTTTTTCGGATTTAATCAAATGGTGTAATGGGCATATGAATGGATGAGTGCACAGGATCTGGGAATTCTTGAAACCACAACCTGCCACTGCAATGGAAAACTGCACTGAAATGCATAAGGAACAGAACATTAATTATTATATAATTAAGATTTGAATTTATATTTGTTTTTTTAAAAGGATAATGGGAATTGCAGTTTGCAGATAGAACGCTTTTTCTCTCATTCTCTGAAAAAATCTACCCTTTTAGTTTCACAGGAAAATATTTGAATGAAGTAGAACTTCTGTAGGATTTGATTAATATAATTAGATGCTCATCAGTGGCTGATAGACTGGTTTTTAGATACTGATACTGCTAGTAATAGAATGCTTTCATTTTTGTAAGTTAACCCAGCTATCTGCTTTCTCTTCTCCTAAAAAACAGCCAAGATAAGATGATTAGGGAAAATCTTGTAGTCCAAGTATGTTAGTATGGAAACTCTTCAGGAATGTAAGAAGGCAGAAGATAACAGAGTAATAAAAATATCCTTGTGAATAGGAAGGGTAATATTCAGGGCTAGATTTTGATCTTTATTAGACTAGTGTAAATCTGGAGTAGCTCCACAGACCTCAGTTCAGTTGCTTTGACCTTGCAGCAGATTACAGATACACAATGTAAATCACTAGAGAGATAGCTTTATATCTTTATGAGAAGAGGTGGGTTATAAATATATACAGATATTTATGCAAACATGTGGCATGAAAGCATCCCAATGGTTGTTTTTATATGAACATGTCCAATATTGTTTAACTCAACCACCAACTCTGATGCATCTACACTGATGTCTTCACCCCCTTGACCTCAGAGGCTGTACAACACTACTACTATGTTAACATTCAACAAGGGATTTTTGGCCTTGTTTGTTTCTTTGTTTCCCCCCATAACTGTGCCGGGAGTGAATGCCTGCTGTACATAAGCAAAGCATCAAGCAAAGTATCAGATGCAAAAACTACATGTGAAACCAAGATGGTATTCTCATTCTTACTGATGTATAATTTAATTATTTTTTACTTCGTATTTTTCTGCCATCTGATCAGAAGAAATCAAGCCTATTGTTTGCACTCTGTGCTCCCATGTGTTGACTCCAGTGACAATTCACTATTTTAAAATTTCAATTCAATATTTTTAAATTTGGTAATGTTTTTCCATCTAATGTTCTGAGTATGGAGCCCCGTAAGGAATTCCAGCAAGTTTTTTCCTCCTGATCTCAGCTGCTTTCTTCCCCTGTGGGTATTTCAGGTGGCACAGCATATGGTCATCCTGCTGCCCCCAGTGGCTACTGCTCATGAAATGCATCTGAAACTCTGGGAGCAGATGAGCTATGAAGAAACAATTTCATAGATGCCTAGCAAGAGCTAAGAAGAGAAGAGCCCTTGGATACATATTTCTAACTGATTTTAAATTAATTTTTGTTGCTGCAGGTTTGAAATATTGGCATTCTGAATGTTTCTCTTTTGTTTCTCAATTTGCTTCTGTCTGTAAGAGGGAGAAGCTATTGCCTAAAGATCACATACCTGCATGAACACTTTCATCACCTTTCGATTTCTTCTGTGTCCTGGAAGCAGATACCAAATGGATCAGAAGCTTCACCTTACTCCATTTTTTCTATTATTCTATTTGTTATAAAGGAAACAATTTTTGATGACACTTTATTGTTTTCTGTCAGTTGCTGCAAACTTTTTTTTTTTTTTTTTTGCTTTTCTGAACAGTTCTTGGGCTTACAGGCCAAGATTGTTCTGAGGACTGTATGCATCTGATGTAGAACAGGGTGGCTGGCAAGGGATACTCATCTGGTCCCCTTTCTTACTCTTTTAACAGTGTTCTCCCAAGTCATATAATGGATTCAGAGAGGGTTGTAGAAAGAAACCTAGATAGCAAGCGGTCCCATTAGCATTCAGCTTGTTACCCTAAGGCTCACTAATGTTCAGTACATAGCAGGAGATTCCCTGCAGATGGGCAGGACTGAGGGATGTTACACACCTGCCTTGATGGAAAACATCAAGAATCTGTGAGATGGAATTCTCCTGGTGATCAACTTTTCCTTGTAATTTCTCCAATTTAATTAGATTTGACAGCTCATACAACAGTGCTTTATTTGGGGTTATTTGACTGTAAATGAGTTAGGAAAAGAATACCTTGGAAAATAATTTTTTTTTCCCCTCCTTCCATTTCTGTCACTGATTTTAAATTTTCTGCTACACTAATAGTCACATAGGTGGGGACCTCCTCTTTTCTCTCTGGATGCCTCTGCTTTGGGTCAGTTGGTAACATAAGAAACAGAAGTCATGTTACAGAAATTAAAATGGGCAGTGCATTGGGAAGTTGATATGGGATGTCAGATGGGAATTTTGGTGGAGAAACTGCTTCATTCTCATATGATACCTCTTTTCTAAAAGGTTCATCAAACCACACTACTTAAAAATACAGAGATAGGTAATACCTTTGACTTACCCCTGATCTGAAATTTACACTATTCACACAGAAAAGCCGTTAGTATCCTTTCTTCCTATGACTGGGAGAATCTGTACATACACTTCAGGTGTTCTGTATTATTAGTAACAAATAGTAATAATGACAGTATAGTAAAAAAAGGAAGTAATGGGAACATTTTTGTCTCTATTGTAAAGGCAAATTGTGTGGAGGTAGATGTCTGTTGTTGTGCAATGTATAAGCAAATCCTGGCAGAGCTATTCTTTCCTCCTGTAATTTAATGTATTTTTTCATCTTTGTGTCTTTTTCTGATTAATGATCTTCTCAGTCCCCTCCCACCCCCTTTGAGTTTTTCATTTTAATGGTGCACAGCTCAGATTTTGTTTTTCCTATGGGAAATAAGACTATTCATGGAAGCTACTCCTACCATTCGTGCAGAGTATTTTCTAGGGTAAATTAAGGGCAAAATCTCCACAACATTATTGCACCAGGTTTGTCATTTCACATTTCATAAATCCTAGAAAATAAGCTCCTGAAAAGCAGTGATAAAGTGACATTTGGGAATGGAGTAAAATCACAACCTAAACGTGAACTCCAGCAATGGTCAGGAGTTGGGTTACCAGCTCCTCCGTCTATTTAGAATGGCTTAGAGCTGGGTTGGAGCTGTTTGCTTAGCCCTGTTACGAACACAAGGGTTGAACTCCTGGCCCCCTCCCTCATAAATAAACTGATGTCCGGGCTAAAGTCAGATGTCCATCTTTCCTTGAAGTGACATCTACAGCTCACATCCGAAAAAATCTCTGGGGTGAAGAGGGTTAAGAAACATAAATCTTGGAAAATAGTTTATTAATACTATGATAGAAGCTCCTGCCTATGAAAGTCAGCAGGATGGATTAGGCTGCCTCTGTGTACAGTAAGAAAGGGGTTTTTTTCCCTTCCTCCCCTCCCATCCTTTTTTAATTAGAAGCAGATTCAGAAAGTGGGACTTTCCTGTACAATCAGCCACAGTAAACTTTTAATCTTGGTCACCTCCATGAGAAAAGAATAGGAAATCAATGTGAAGAAAGAGGGGAGACAAAAATGAATGGAATGACAAAGGAAGGACAGGTCATTGAATTCACCCTTTTAAGGCTATTGTTACTATTTTGGATATGTGTATGTTCTGGTGTCTCATACAGGTCAAAAAGCCTTTCTCTGAGCAATATCCATTGTAAGATACCAGGAACAAGAGTGCAGGGTTGCAGAGCCATAGATATGGATCTGGCAGAAACTTTTTTTCTATAAAAATAATCCATGTGTTGTTTTGATTTGATTTGTTTCCCAGTATATGAGCACTTTTTGATGTGCACAGTTGTGGTAACTGTCAACCACTCTTCTCAAAATAAAGATATTTTAAAAAAGGGTCCTGCAGGGAAAAGAAGTATATGCAGCTCTGAGTGCTGGTCTAGGTCCAGAATAGCTGTCTTCTGGTTCCTGCCACTGGTCTGGAGGTAATCTAGGTTGAATAGCATGGCTGCATGGGACCACAGTTATGCTAATTGTAAAACAAGGCCATAGATAACTCAAACTCTTAGCAAAGCACCTGAAGAGGTGGAAGCAAACATTTTATAGAGAAGTTTGGTATAAGTGTTAGTCAATGTCTCTATGTGGATGGATGTCTGCTTTTGTCTTGTTTGTTTTTCCCACCCTCAGCAGTGCTCAGACAAGAGATCTGTGCCCTTCTTAACTCCGTCTTTGAATTGCACCTTCAGTGCATCACCATAATTAAAACTGTTTGCTACAAGCCATAGCTTACATCAATAAGCAAATGGGTTTTCTAGATGTTGTGTTCTATCCCAAAGAGTGGTCTCTGTGAGCCTGGCCTGCTTGATCATGCTAGTCCATAAATTGCAAAAATTCTAATTTTGGGAAGGTTCAGAATAGTCCAAGGAAGCACATTAGCCTGTATTTTCAAATGTCTGGAAATGATTTCATCAACTGAATAAAGGATATCTTTGTCACAGTAACTGTTGCTTTTTTTTAATTATTATTTTTTTGTTCCTCCTCTGACTGTTTAGCTTTTGCACATGGTGAAAGCCCATCTATGTTAACATTTCCCTTCTTATAGAGGGTTGATAGAGTAAATGTTTGTGGTATGGACTTCTTCAGTCTGTAATACCACCTTTGCTTCCCCTGGGATCTGCTGAATTGGTTGCTTCACTGCATGCAACATTTCCTACATATTTATGTGGACAAACTGTTTCTCAGCCTGCATGAATCCCCCAAGCTCCTCTGACTTTAGCAGATGAGCACCACTTTTTGCAGACTCAATGTCACACTTTACTCTTCTTTCACATTCTAAATAATTATCGTATTAAAAGCATAACATTTTTTTCAGAAATAAATCCATGATTTGCCACTGAAAGCCTACTGATATGTAACTTCAGGCCTATTGACATGGACAGTCAGGTCCAATGAGACACACATTAACACTAGAACTGGCAATGAAACAAAGCTGCTTTTGGACCCTACTTCAATCATTTCCACTTGGAAACTCCCCAAGGCCAATAAAGCAAATATGTTAATGTGATTAGCTTGAAACAATCCAAGAAAATGGTTTGTGTATACTTTTTGGCACAGCTCATATGGAATTAAATTACTCATCATTAGTAGCCACTGATTCTTCTAGATTAGAACTAAACTGTGATTTCTTACCTCAAAAACCACTTTTCATCTCTAGACATCAAAGTATGCAGCACTTTTGAATAAATGCTGGTGAGGCTTTTGAAAAGATGAGGCAGACACAGTACAGAAATGAAGAACTGTTTGTTTCACCACCACTTGAACTCATCTGACTCAACTCCATCTCTGTGCTTAATCCCTTATGACTGTTTTCCTCCCTTTCCTAAATGGAGGTTAGCCTTGGAAGAGGAAAAATTAAGGTATTCCCTACCCACTCCCACCCCAATGTTTCTTATGCCCCTGTTCTCCTGGCTTTTGAAGGGTAAAAACCTCTGATGATGGGTGACTCTGGATACTCAATTTGCTTCTTTTTTCAGTCTTTTCAATTTTCACCTGAAATAAACACTATTTGTAATCTGATAAGTACAAGAAATTTTCTAGACAAAACTGTTTGTATGAGATTTCACAGTTAAGTTTTGAAGGTCTGAAGTGGATAATCATCCCAACTCACAGAAATTTGACTCCAGTATTTGTAATACCTTTTTTTTTTTTAAAAAAGTTTTTCAAACTGTAAGTAGCTTTGAAATGAATAAAAGCTTGCACTGTAGCTCTGTTGTAAGGTGTCTTTTATTTAGTTAGAATACATACAATGTTAACATTCTTGTGTTGTCATAATTCCCTTTTTTTTTTTTTTTTGTAACTGAGAATTAACTTGTCGACTGCAAAGAAGCTTAGAATTTGTTCATAAATCATTTTGCTGCAGGCTAAAATTTGACACACTGTAGGTAAATACATTTTCTCAATTAAAAAAAAAATAAATATGTATTATTACCATTTTCCCCCTTTAGAACAGTCTCTGATGTCTCCAGTTTATTTTTTCCCCAAATTACATTACACTGTATTATTATATTGTCAATGTAAGTGATCACCACAAGTTTGAGAACTGCAGCCAGATCAATATGGAAACAATTTCAAAATTTGGCAAGGAATTAATTTGCAATTCCAGTTTTTGCTTTGTGCTTGTATCAAGATGATTCTCTTCCTCCTCACCTTTGTGCGCGTGAGGCTACAGGATTTTAGTATTATGACATGACCTTGGAAACTTTGCAGATGTCAGTGAGATCTATTCCTGGGAGAGCTCACTAGATTCACCCTGGAGAAGCTACACATTTCCTCTCTTGCATTTCGAACGTGCCTCACTGTGCAAGTGTTGTTGATTTGCTATTGAGGCTGAAAATTTTTGACAAGTGACTCATCACCACTCTGGCAATATATTACATTTGATCACAGAGTCCTAAAGGGTTTTTAGCAAGCAATTAGGAGGTGGATGTTAAAATAATTTGTACGTTTGTCGGTTTGTTGTTTGTCTCCATCTCTTCTACAATCAGTTACCTCACTCCCTTCCGCTGTGGGCAGGAGGGGCCAAAGAAATATGGCTGTGGTCCCCCTGGGCAGGCTGGGCTTGAGCTTGGAGATACCTGACTTGGGTATTCTGTGTTTCTGGTGTACAACGTGTGCTCTAGAAAGATTGGAGAGGGTTATTCTGAGCTGTCATGCTGCTACTTGTACTCTTCCCGAATGAAAACACTCTCCACTAACAATTACAGCATCGCTGCAAACAGACTAAAAAGAGACATGATGTAAAAATTAAATTACTTAAAACATTTTTGGGCTAACGCTTGGCTTTATATAAACTCAGAGACAATCCTGTAAGGCACTTAGGGCAGATTATAGGTTTGGGCAAAGCAAGAAAATTGCTGCCATTATATTGTTATTATTAACACCTTGTAATTAGCCCTAAGGAATCCTGAAGTTCTCTCTCCTGATTTGGCTTTAATGAAAGAAAATTACTACCTTTGCAAGTTGGATGGCGCCCGCTCTGATTAGTCTTAAGTATATAGGACTATTATTTTGAAAATATTTTTTGTCATGTGAATATTAGTATTGCATGTAAAAGTGGGGAGGGGAGCAGGGTGGGCTCCTATTTCTTGACTATGATGAGTCACATGTTCACTTTAGTTATGGTCATTCACTTAAAAATCAAGAATGGAAACCTTGTCAAAGTATCCTGACCACAAGATAATGAATTCAGAAGGATTCTGTGGCAAGGACTGCCAGCTGCCCTACCTGCTGATTACATTGGCTGATGGAGTAATTGTTGCATGGAGATAGTTTTATGATTGCTTTGAGAGTCTGAATGAGATCATGCGTGAGTTAGCACACTAAGTGCAATAAAAATGATTTTATTTGCATGTCCCAGAGCCTTTCCTGATTCCTTTACTGCTTTCACAAGCAACATCTTCTCAGTGAAATGAAGCCAACGTTAATAAAACATCCCTTCCATACATCTCCACTCCTCCCACATACTGTATGCTTTCATTACCATCTCTGGGAAAAAACTGACATTAAAGAAAATTAATCTGATCTTATCTGTAATTAATTTGTATTTTGATAATATAGAAGAAGAATTTTTGCATGTAATGACTTACCTGTTCATTATTTCTCTCCTTTGAACTCCTGTGACCGCTTAATAACTCATGCCAAAGCAGAACTGATTATGACATTTTCCCCACCCACCATCCAGGAAGGTTGAAGGTGTTGCCTCTCATACTTAGACAAATTGCTCCAAATAATGACTTTGTGCAAAATTAGTCATACATAATTGAGAAATTCTATAGATGAATAGGAAAGTAACTTGAGATGAAGTTATCATTTTAATGTTTTTTAAGTTAATGTGGGATTTGACATACCAGTTCAGACCAGCAGTCCACCTAAAATAATCATCCATCTTCTGTGGAAACAGGACCAGAACATATTCCTGATGGAAGCAGTGAAAGCTTCTTGTTTGTCATCATGGATGGTGTAGAAAGGCCTGGAGGCACCGATCAAGGAACACGGTGTAAAAAGACAAAGAGCTATCCTGGTTATAGCATCCAGGAGGGCTCTCTCCCTGGCTGGTTGGTTTTGGCTTTCAGACTGCTGCTCTTATTCTGTCAGTGACAAGATGGCTTTTCTAGACTGGTGGCACAGGTAGATTCGACAGCCAGTGATAATTTGTAATGTTATTTGTATTAATGTAAAATGGTGATATGGCTTAAAGTCACAATGTCAACCCAACACATTGAGACATTCTGAGCACCAATTAAAAATTCATTAATTGGCTTAAATATAATTCCTGAGCCCCCTAGATAGATATGAATCTGTTTCAAGCTCCCTTTTGTCAGCATGGTTTGCATTTTTTTTTTTTTTTTTTTTTTTTTTTTTGATTTTCCTATCCTTTATCCCCATCCCCTGGGTAAATCTAATATTTTTAAATTCCACTATCACATCCAATAAGCAGGTCTGATATGAAAGATAGCTCATGTTTCATGATAAAACTACCACAGGTGGTACCAGAGAAATTAAATCTAAGAGAAAGAAGAATCAGGTCCCAATTTGTGCAAACAAAATGTACGATATCACATCAAACTGGAGACATACCTTCTTCTTTCTCCAGGGAAATAATGGATTACACCATAAAGTTCTACCTTTATAGCTATGCAGGCCTGAATAGCAACACAAGTGTTCAGTGATCATAAAATTATTCAGTCCCTCTTGTAAAGAGCTACAGGAAAAAGGAGAAGTAAGTCAAAGCTCCAGCAATGTTATGGGATTATTTACAGATTTTTATGTGTTAAAAAGGAGAAATAAAAATTCTAGAAAGAGATTTGGGTTCCAGAGATGTGTGAGAGTGAAGCTTGGTATATGGGGTTTCTGCTTTAATCCATTCCAAAGTCATGGGTCTGTTGAACAAGTCAACATTGGAAGGTCTTCATAGTTCAGAAGCTTGGCTCTGTCTCTACACTTTATCTTTAAAATGGAGGATTATCAGAATTTTGCCTTGTTTGACACACTTAAAAACCAAATACACTAATTTTTCATTACATCTATGACATTCTACGCCTACACTTCATTCATCAAAGGCCAATATATTAAAGAATTAATTTTAACCTAATTTACATACATTTTATATTATCAAGGTTGATACCTCTCTCCCCTTTTCTTTGCTCAGATTACTGAACATTGCATGTACCATTGTACGATCTATCTTCAGCGTATTGAAACAAGAAAACTGGGATAGGGCAGCAAATTAAAAGAAAAAAAATCTTGTATTTAAAACCAAAAAAGTTGTGTATTCCACTTGAGGAATCCTGGTGGAAACAAATGCAGACTGCTTTTTCAGTTCCCCAGGGAAATTGCTGTTTGTGGGTATAGGGAAAGGCACCCTGTTTGTGGGTGTAGGGAAAGTCAGTCACATTCTGCTGGCAAATTGAATGATAAACATGATAAGGATAGGCAGTTGATAGACATGGCCATTTCCAATGCACATTAAAGTTGAGAAGAGTGGTTCCAATTTTAGCTCAAGCCCCTATAGGTAATGGAAAGCATCCCCCTTAATAATAACAAATTCAGTTCTAATAGGAAAATCTACACTATTCATCCATGT
>JAOEGS010021256.1:3672-18077 GCA_025447755.1 Corythornis vintsioides | reverse complement strand
AAAATATTTTTTATAATAAAGAACTATATTAAAAGAAAAACCAACCAATCGCCCCTCAAAAAAAAAAAAGAAAAAAAAGAAAAAAAAAAAAGTTGAGCACTGTATAATAAAAGCAGAGAACCCAAGGCAAAAAAGATTCAGTCAATCTTCCAAACGATCTTTATGAGGGTTAAGGGAGAGTTGGTGATTTTCATGAGAGACCTTGCAGAGTGAGGTACATATAGTCTCATTACACAGCACTGTCAGAGCAATAATGTCAGGGGTAGGGAGACAGTAGATACAAAGGCTATCGTTTGGCTTGTCATACATAACTAACAAAGCAGAACTGGAGACTAGTTGTCATTGCTTGTTCATATGGGGCCAATTTCTGGCAACCACTGCCTATCAGCACTTGCCAATAACTGCAGGCAGAGCAGTGAGAGCAGGCATCTTCTCCTGGCTCTCCAAGCTGGAGCCACTGTAATGTTAACCCTCTGTGACATGCCAAGAGGAACATCCCAAGATGTTGCTGAGACCTGCCAAGTTTCTCTCCCTCATATACGTGTATATCTCTCAGCAAACAGCAGTCTTAATCCCATTTTCAGGTTTTCACTGAAAATATTTGCTGCCTCCTCTGTAAGAAATGAACCTAGGAATCACTCCGAGTGATGCATCCAAGGGAAATTCAGGATTAGAAAGCTTAATAGAGATCTGCATTCTTTTCATGCTATTTTTAATAATTAGAGCAATCATAAATATCACCAGAATTTAAACAGTAACTTTTTCTTACTCTAGTTAATCAATAGAAAAGGGCAACTTAATATTTCAAAGTTCTTGTTTTATAGTTGTGTGTGACACTATAGTCCTTATAAACAAAATACCCTCTGAGATCAATGGGTATGCCTTTCCTAAAAGTGCCGAAACAAAACCATTGAATTTCATATTTAGTAGGCTTCAAGTCTGACATATATGGTAATTGCAGTGGAAATTGATCCATCAGATAACTCTCTAAATTACATAGCCTACAAACTGTAACTTCAGGACTCTAGCATTTTTAATCATAATAAAATATACCAAGTATACCAAGTGGCTACATATATTATTATTTTACAGATAGGACTAGATGGAAGATTAAAAACTTCAGTTGTAATCTGTTTATAGAGACAGGCAATTAGACAAAGGAACTCATTTTGCAGAGTAAGATTTAGTGATTATCCATGGTGCCCTCATTTTAGCTTTAAGCCTGTAATAGTTAGTGGTCTGAAATCTATGTACTGTATTGAACACAACATTTAGAGACCTGTGGCATTATGATGGCACCCAATTCCTGCAGCCATGAGCTACAGAAGGATTGTGTGATTGAATAACTATAGACAAAACTGGTCCCTGAAATAAGCTGAGAAAAATGATTAACATTCTAAATTCATCACTTTCCTATCTAAAGACAACATCTGAAAGATATTCAGACTGATTCTTGTCTAACTGGTTATCTGTTCTGCCCCATACAGGTATTATTTCAGAAATATTGTTATGTCCCATGCCCATAAAACATACAGTACATGTAGCAAACATATATTGTAATTAAAAAAATACACTTGTGTTGATAAAAAGATGGTTGTTCCTACACAAGTGTAAAGACTGTCTTCTCTACCAATTAAGAATCAGCAGAATATAGGCTTTAATAGTCCTCTTGGGGAACTTGTCTTTTTTATCTGTGATAAATACATGATTATAAGGACAAATTATATGAGCAGCAATAATTTCCTAGTAATGTGATCATTAAAAGCCTTCACAACTGCAATATATCAATATTAATTGGGGACAGATGATCATTTTACTGACATGTTCAAGTCATTATCCATATTTCAGTACTTCATGAATACCTGAACAGTCTTAATGATGTAATTTTTTTCAAATTCTTTCTTCAGTGGTCCTACAATGATTGTTTATCTAGAAATTATGAAAAAAAAAGGAGAAGAGGGAATGAATTACAAATAGTGCAGATAGTTGTGGGCTAAAGGTAGGTAAGATTCAGCAAAATTTCACAGTTATTACAACTTATTACAACTAATGTGGAGAAATAGCAGAGTAAACCCTGTCCACTGGGCTTAGGTCACACATAACTGAGGACATGGTCACTCTCAGCTGCTGAGGGAAAATAGTCCACTGTAGCAACCTGTTGAATTGTATTCCCTAATAACATTCATTGCCCTGCCTGTCTGCTTCAAAGACCATTTCTCACGTGGACAATGAACGTTGCCTGATTCTCTATTTGCATAGGTCTGTCCTTTTATTTCCATCCCCTGTGACAGTGTGGTAAATAATTTTTCTAACTACTACAGTTATGCTGTTGAAGAAGACACACTAACTTGCAGATAACATGTTTGCAAGAGTGATAAAACATATGTGACAACCTCCTGAAAGCTGAAGTGATATAACTGCAGATTACTTTTTGTGTCTGAAAGGGTATTATAAAACTACAACTTCCACTCATCAAAATGTGAGTATCAGGGGTTAGTCAGTAAAGTATTTGATCCCTTCCATAATGCCATACCTGAAGATTTCTATTCCACTGTAGATTCATGTCAGTATTTGATACAAACCAGAGATTTTCCTGACTCTGTGCAGTTATAGATATAGAAGAAACATACAAATACAATAGCTAGGGTTTATGATAAACATATAAATTATATTTTGCTTAAGGGTAACTGGACACATTAACTATATATATATATGTATACACTCTTTGAAAAGGTTTGAAGGGTTAATTTCTTCTGCAATTGTTTAATTTATTAATTTTTATATTAATTAATTGTTTAATTGTTTAATTGTTTAATAACAACTCATCATTAGGGATGCTATCAAGAACATTTTTCTTGCCTAAGCAGAAGTTAGTAGCTATAAAAAAGTAATTTTTGTGCCCTGACTATACTGTGATCATACTGTCTCTTAATGATCTCCTTCCATAGTCATGATTGTCAAGGTGAGTTGTCCTGACATAAAAATAAACAATAGAGATGAAGAAAACATACCTATAAGCCCATG
Source organism: Corythornis vintsioides (assembly GCA_025447755.1). Classification (NCBI taxonomy): domain Eukaryota; kingdom Metazoa; phylum Chordata; class Aves; order Coraciiformes; family Alcedinidae; genus Corythornis; species Corythornis vintsioides. The sequence goes on along the minus strand of JAOEGS010021256.1, from coordinate 15,053 downwards.
CTTATGATAACAGTATAAAGTTAGTATATATATAACTTTATATATATATGTATAACTTTAAATATTAGAAAAAAAAAAGTGATGCTACAGTAATGAAACAGAACATTCAACTGTAGAACAAGTGTCATGTGGTTATTTAACTGAATTGCAAAAGTTTATCTTCAGAATGGGACATTTATATGCATTAAAAATGTTATTTTAACATTAATATTTTACAGTTAAAACTTAATTAACATTCTTTAATATTATTTAACAATTAAACATAAGTCTGGAATTCACAAAACTAAAAATCATTTTCCTTCTGTGCTATATTCATTCTAAATGGAAGTCACAGCAAGGTGACAGTAAAGAATATGTGATTTCTCTACTATTAGGAACATTAGTGTATTGGATATTTACTATGGATCTCTACTCTTTACTTTTTTTGATCAATTAATTAAGAAGGTGCCAAGAGCTACAAAAGTGTGAATGTGGCCTGATATTATTCATATGGGATGCTATTATAATAAATCATTCAAGTAATTACACTTATGATCTGAAGAAAGAACAAAAAAGCCAGATTGAAAAAACTGTGTCCAAGAGCTTAATACTTCTATAACACAGTTTATGTAAAAATAGAAGTTAAAAAAAAAAAAAGTTCTCATGGTCATCTAGCAAGATGGCAAAACTTTTTAATTACTAACTTGTTCAGTTGTTGTCAAGTGGTATTAGCAAGAGTTGGGTCTTTCACATATAGTAAAACACAACATTCAGCTTTACCATCTTTTCTTTCTGAAAGCAGAGGACATGGACTGTGTGCTTGATTTTTTTTTTTTTAACCTTTGGAAAATAGATAACTAGTTGCTGGTAAGAGGAATAGCTGCCCCTTGTGTCAATCAGAATGTAATTATACTCAATACTATTGAAATCTGTTTCTCCCAGGATAGTGCTATGACTGGCTGGTATTGCACAAACCTCACTCATTAATAACAGTAAGTTCACATGGAGTGCAGTGTCAGTGATTTAATCTTGAGAATGGGAGCTGAAATCAGTGAGAATCATTTAACATTGGTGGGGCTTGGATATCTGCTTCACTCTGAAATGCATGTGCTATCTAGAGTGACTCCAGCTGCAGAGCCATCCTATGTGGAAATCTCTGGAAGGAAGCTGCTGTTAATTCAAGGCTAAAAACTGCATTGTGCTGTTTAGATGCTATCCCAACTTGACTAGACTTTATGGCTTCAATCCCTGTTTATCCCCTTCTTTCTGTTTCTGGCTACATAGGAGTCTTCCAGTTTTATAGTCTGAAAGTGTGACAGAAAATGTTGTTATAAAAGCATGGTCAGAACACTGCTGGAGAAGTTCACCTCATTTTCAAGAAATGTGTTTTTTTGTGTATATGGCCTTATACACACAGATATATAAATATAAATATACATTTATACATACACATACTTGATTAAACCAGTTGCCTAAGATTGTTGACCAGTTGTCAGAAGATACTGACATGTTGGATTTTTTTTTTAATTTTATTTTCCACCCTACACAGTTTCTTAGTGACTGTGCCAGTGAAGACTATGTTCTTTCAATACTTATATCTTCTGTCTTTAATGTTGAAAGTAGTTGGAAATTTATGCACATCACCAGTCATTGCTCCAAAGAGGAACATGCTCTTGATCAACCATTGTTCTAAGATATTTCTTTATTTTTCACCTACAGAACATTTGACCTCTATTGTTAAATATATTTTTATTAGCATTTAGTTAGTCTGGTCAGTCTGTCTGCTCCCTCATTTTGATGTTTTCTCTTGAGTTCTCCAGAGAGACTGTGATCAGTGGCAAAATTGCTTTTTCATGACCTCATTTAATATGCAGAACAAGCTTCACTACCAGGTGCCATGGTTTTACTTCATTGAGATATCCCTAAGGACATCCTGCCTTTGTATAAATCTCCTTGTGTCTCCTTTGTTCTTCAAAATGCAGACACTGCTGAAACTCCTAATTCTGCATTTGGAAATGTTCTTCTGTTAATTCCTTTTCCTTTTATTTTTTAAAATTTTTTATTCACCTCCTCTCTTCTCACTGGTTGTCTTCTACAGCTGTATTCTGATCCCTGGAGCTTCCAAGAAAAAAATTCTGCCACTCAGATTTTGCCTCTTTCTTTTTATTTTACTTGCATACATCTACATGAAAAGCTGTTCTTGTATTGTGTGCTATCTCTTTCTTGGACCTAATGCATATTCTAATGTATATTATAGTCAATTTGTTCTGAAGAAAATTTAAGTCTTCAAATTTATAACTAGTCTTTTGTCTCTCTTGTACTCTACTGAAGCTGTCTGTGATAACAGCTCAGCTCTAGCCACACAGAGCACTACACAGTTGCATGAAGATACTTGCTTAGGTCTCCAAAGTTCAAAAGTCATAGTTAGGCTACCAAGTAAGGCTGAACTGCTGAGGTTTGGTACTGGTGTTATCTCAGGTATCTGTATTGTGTATGCCTATTGCTCTAGGCAGACCTCTAGGCAGACATAGTTCATAGCTGATTTACTTTAATAATTGGTAATATTTTATTTTTTTTTTTTGTAAGGCAGAAAATAATTTCCCAAAATATTTCTCCTATCTGCGAATATCTAAGCAAAAGTGTTTTCTTTTCACATACAGTGAAAAAATAGCCTGTGCTACTGAAAATATAATACTTGGCAATGTAATCCACAGGTGAGGTATGAATTTTGTACTTTGAATTGTAAAATCATTTAGGTTGGAAAGGACCTCTAAGATCATCAAGTCCAACCATTAACATAGCACTTACATTTGCAAACTTACTGAGGGTACCCTTGATCCCCTCAGCCAGATCATTGTTAAAGATATTAAAGAGAACTGGACCAAATACTGAGACCTAGGAAACGTGACCTGTGACTGGCTGCCAGCTGGACAGTCACCACTACTCTCTGGGCATGGCTATCAAGCCAATTTTTTTATCCAGAAAAGCATACACCCACTCAAGACATGACCAGTTTCTCAAGGAGAAAGCTATGGGGAAAGGTATCAAAAGATTTACTAAAGTTTAAGTAGACAACATCCATCTTTCCCTTATCCAGTGTGTGAATCATCTTGTCAGAGAAGGAAATCAGGTTAGCTGAGCAGGACCTGCCTTTCATAAACCCATGCTGACTGGGCTTGATTGCTGGCTGTGCTGTGTGTGCTGCATGATGGCACTCAAGATGATCTGCTCCATAACATTTCCTGGAACCGCAGCCAGACTGACAGGTCTCTGTTCCCCAGATACTTCTGGCCCTTCTTAGAGGTGGGTGTTAACATTTGCTAACCTCCAGTCAGCTGGGACTTCCCCTGTTAGCCAGGACTGCTGAGAAATGATGGAAAATGGCTTGCTGAGCACTTCCCTCAGTACCCAGTGAATCCCATCTGGCTCTTAGACTTGTGTATGTCTAAGTGGTGTAGCCAGTCACTGACCATTTCCCCTTGCATTACATGGGCTTAATTCTGCTCCCTGTTTCTGTCCTCCAGCTCCAGGAGGCTGGGCACTCAGAGAACAAATGGCTTTACTATTGAAGACTGAGGCAAAGGAGGCAATATTCAGTACCTCAGCCTTTGTCTCTGTGTTTACTCCCACATTCAATAGAGGATGGAGATTCTTCTCAGCCTTCTTTTTATTGCTAATGTGTTTATAGAATAAGCTTTTATTGTAATTTATGCCAGTAGCCAGGTTAACTTCTAGTCAGGCTTTGGCCCTTCTAATTTTCTCTCTGCACAACTTCATGGCATCCTTTTAGTCTTTCTGAGTTTCTTGCCTATCTACCAAAGGTCACAAACTCCCATTATTTTTCCAGATTTCCAGCCATAGCTTTCTGTTCAGCCAGGGCTAATTTCTTCCCTTTAGGCACATGGGGACAGTCTGCAGCTTGTCTCACAACATCACCCCTCCCCCAAAGACTTAATTATATAGGAGAGAAAGTAAAATTCTAAAAACTTAAATGATAAAAAATAATTGCCATTATTTTTTTTAAAATCATTTTGAGTCAGGAAGTCTTATATTAAATCTGTTGATTCCATCTGTTTCAGTTCAGTAGACCATTGTCTGCACAATTGTAGCTTCATTAATAAATGAATTATGTTAAGTTGCATTCCAAAAGCAAACGGATTAAAGCTTTTATACACTATCCAAAAAAAAATAGATACTCAGCTACACAAAGGGAATAAACCTCTCCCTCCAAAATAATTATTGCAATTAAATAATTGATGTTACACAATTGGAACATTATAAAAATAATCCCCCTGTCCTACCCAATCTAGGGAATCTCTAGGAAATGGTAAGTGCATTTTAGAAGGTAAAATCCTGATGATTTTAGATCAAGACAGATAAGAAACTAACATAATAATTTACAGGTCATATAACATGGAGAACTTTCCCAGAGATTCCTATAGTCATTAGCACAATACAGTTTACAGGATGCAGACGGATCTTTATCAAAGTATGAGCCCACTGATGACTGTCCAGGTCAGGCTTTGGACCATGATAAAGTCCTGCTTGTTAGCCCTACAAGAAAATGCAGAGCTTATAGTATGGAGAGATTGGGCGTCAGCTACCTTCAGCATTTTTAGGTGATACTGAATTTTTCTGAGGCTAGAATGAAAGCAGCAGTACCAGGGTATCAGAGTACTTTATGCAGTGTAATGTTTAGGCTACATTCTATAAAGTTTATGTGGTGATCTTGAGGCTAACTGGGGCATAGGCTGTGGTTCTCCAGAGTTAAGATCCTGCAAGGCTGCAGTTTGAACTAAAACAGCTTTGTAGACTGTTGGCAATCTTTGTACTCTTGGTATTGTGGTCCCAGGGGAGCCATGTAATACCAGTGAGTTACATGTTTGCACCTTTTGAAGGTTACTCCTAGGGACTCTCTGGCAAAAGCAGAAAGCTAACACTTTTCATTACACAACCTTCAGGTTCAGCACTTTAGGGAAAGAACTGTCTTGTGCTTGTGAACACATCTGCCTGCAGGTGCACGTGATTTCCAACAGGAACAGCAAGCAAAACAAAAAATGTCTTTCAGCCTAGTGAGGTTTCACAAGAAAGACATAACAATGAGATGGAAAAGTAAGAGCAGTCTGATTCTCCATCATTAAGAAAGGAAACAGCACAGGGAAAATAAATAATTTTAAAAAGTGAGCTACAATTTATATTTCACAGTGTTTCAAATAGAAAGGATCTTCCTAGGTAATAGTTGTATTTCTTTCTTTTTTTTATTTTTTTAAATTTTTTTATTTCTTTGTCAGACCAGGCAATTGGCAGTTATTTTGCTGTTCAGATAAGCTTTCCATTAGCTGGGAAGCCCAAGGGAACAGGCAGCCCCAGGGAGCCCACAGCCCTGGCCAGTTCCAGTTTCTCTTGTGAGGGAGGTGGGGTCAGGGGTGGGTGGAGCCGAACACACTGCAGGCAATTTAAACGCCTCAGGAGGAGGGGGGTTAGAGATTCTGTTCATCAGATGAGCTCAAACACAGAGGCAGGTGAGTTGTTTGTGTGTTACCCTGTGAAGTCAGTTGCTGCCAAAGGTCTAGCCATGGTTGCAACCTGGGCAAAAGCATGGGCACCCAGAGTGATACCCCACACAAATGTGGGTGTTCAGACCCCTGGCTGCAGAGAATGCAGGAGTCTGGCCCTTGTAATGGAGGGTGTTGGAGTGACACCTGTGTCAGATGTGAGCAGGTGAATGATCTGCTCAGCATGGTGGCTGAGTAAAAGGGAGAAATTAAAAGACAAAGGACTATATGGGATTGTGAAAAGGAAATAGTCTTGTGGAGCCAGGCTATACCATCCCAGAAGGAAGGGCAGCAAGTGAGAGCTGCATGTGAATTAGATGATTCCATTTAATCTTGCTGCCCAGAAAAAGTGGTTAAAGGAGGAGACCTAGGAGATGAGGGTGAGTGGAAGCAGGTCCTTCCCTGGAGAAGTAGGAGAGCCCCCTGCAGATCTTCTCAGCTGTCCATGCGCAACAGATATGGGGCACAAGTAACTGAAGATCAGATGGAGGAGGATAGAGAGGAAAGTCCGTCTGCTCTGTTGCCCAGGGTCTGTCAGCCAGCCCTGAGAATTAGGACTAGTGAGACAAAGAAAAAAAGGAGAGTGATAGTTGTGGGGGATTCACTTCTACAAGGAACAGAAAGACCAATATGTCAGGCAGACCTTTCTCACAGGGAGGTCTGCTGCCTACCTGGATCCCGGGTAAGGGATGTCACTAGGAAAATTCCTAGCCTGCTATGCTCTACAGACCACTATCCATTATTGATCCTCCCTATTGGAGGAGAAGAAATAATGACTGGTAGTCCTAGAACAATCAAAAATTACTTTAGAGCCTTGGGACTAGTGATATGAGATTCTAGGACACAAGTCATCTTTTCTCCAGTTATTACAACTGATGGCAGAGATATTGGATTAAACGGCCAAATACAGTCTTTTAATACATGGCTCCATGGATGGTGTCACCACCACAAATCTGGGTTCTTTGCCATTCTATGTTTCTGTGTTCCTGTAGAAATTGGTCTACATTATTCCAATAGGGTTTGAAAGAAAAGACAGACACCTAGCAAGTCCTGAATGAACCTTTAGGGGTTTGAAAAGAGAGAATGACTCAGAATGACTACATTTCTTTAAAGCAGGTTGTTTGGTTGTTTGTTTTTTTCTTGTTCCACCTCCACAAAAAATGGACTTCCATTATTATCTTACTATCGCAATCAGTTCCTGAGGCTGTGGAAAGCCAATCCCATGTCAGGAAGAGGCAGGTGGATATATATAAATACTGTTTTCATTTCATAAAAAGAACCATGGAAGGTTGTGGGTCTTCAGCAGCTCCATGCCCTCATCTTCTCACAACACACTTGCCCCATAAATCTTAATATGAATGAATGAGTAGTGGTAGGAATCTGATGAAACAGAGACATTAGCATAGACTCTCCTGGGCTGTCCACAATCAACAGATCCACTGCAAATCTTCAATGCTCAGGAACATCTACAGGTGTGGAGTCTCCATCTCTGGAGACACTTAAGACCTGCCTGGATCTGTTCCTGGGTGACTTGGTCTAGGTGATCCTGCTCGGGCAGGGGGATTGGACTAGATCATCTTCTAGGTCCCTTCCAATTCCTAATATATATATATGTGTGTGTGTGTGTGTGTGTGTGTGTGTGTGTGTAAGAAAAGAATGAGGTATTTATTATCACTTAGCAGCCAAGATTTTTGTAAAGGTAACAGAATGTGTGTGTGTGTGTGTATATTTAAGTTATTATTTTTTACACTTTTAGACAAAGGATAAATTCAAGTAGAAACTAAAAAATTTAGAATGTCATTTTATTTTTCCTTGTTCCAACTAGTGAAAGAAACTGTTTCTAAATCAGTCTGAAAAAATAATCAGGTAAAATGTGAAAGGAGGTCATCATCTCTACAAAACAAAATTAAGCTGTCACAATCAAAGTTAAAACCAATGTGATATCTCTGTAAGATGAATGATTAATTTACATCCTGTAGTGGCAAATCAAGCTTGCAGAACAATAGTATGCACCAGGTGTTGACTGAATAGTGCCACATACTATTCAGACAGATGCTGGCTAAAAAACATTTTTGTTTTCCATGTCTCCAGCAGCTCTTTCCTAACTGTGTAATACTTTCACAGTTTGGGTATTGTGCAGAGCTGTTTCATACCTAACTGTTTCAATGATCTGATTCATATTCCACTCCTACAGCCTGTAATGTGCACGTCCTCACCTTTGTAACCATGAGGGATGAGTTGACCAGAAGGCAGCTAGAGGCTTCTGCAACCAAATTATTCTGTGGTTCTACAGAATTCCTCAGAATGTCTACAACAGACTCAATTATTTTTGCTGGATTCATCCAGTCACACTTGAATGTAGCTAAAGAAATTCTGCTTTGCACCCATGAAATCTGAGAAAAGGCAGGGGTTTAAAAAAACAAACCAACAAACAAAGGCAAGGTGATAAAACCAACATGACTATTTGGAGTTTAGTACTATTATATCAATAAATCTAGAAGTATAGCTTAGCCTGTATTTTCTACAATTTTGTTTAATTTATTTTTATCTGGACTTTTAATCCCTAGTGATGATGCAGTGCTACTATTGCTACCAAAGATGGTGTAGGGTATATAATGAAATTTTCATTTTCTGAAAAAGACTTTGTGATATTTTTATAAAGTAAATGAGTGGAAAGTCCACTCCTGAAATTCTCAGGTGCTTGGGATAATACACCAATAGGTTTGGAAAAAACAGTAACATAAAGTTGTAATAATTCTGTAGAAATATCATATAATACTTCACTGATGTGCAGATGTTCTTGTAGCTGAATACCTTTGGCTTTTGCATGTGATCAAGGCATATGAATATATTTCAGTTAATCTAATTTCTGTTTCTATTTCTTTAAGTTTTAATTTAGGCAGCTTTAGTGACACCTTTTTGTTAACTCTCACATATTTAGTAATTTTGTTGTCTTATATATGTATTTGTAAAGTCAGTGAGAGGAATTATATAATGTATCAGAAATTATTTTATATATTTCTTTTCCATTAATAGTAGATAATGACAAAATGTGTGTCATTAATTAATAAAAGTCAAAGCAGGATCACTGCCAATCTGTGTCAAGACATTTAATTGAAAACAAGTCTATTTTTTCACAGTCGCACAAAATAATTTTAATGTGGATTTTCTGATCTTATTCAATTGTCATGGTTTCAAGAACCAATATTGACAGTAGCAGAGTATGAGGCTATCAGAAAGCGTTGATAACGAGCTCTGACACAGTCAAGATTGACTTTTTGCTTTAAGGTGTGCAATTAAGGTGTGTGAAATTACATGTGCTGGGATAAAGTGTGACATATGATGGAGAAATACTTTTATCTTTGTATCACCTGCTGGTATTTGTAAAATGTACGTTTAAATGTATGTTTAAATGATAGTGATGTTATAAAGGAGAACTAGGAAAATACAGTTTCTTCTTCAACAATGATAATATGAACAGTTTAGGGAGTGTTCTACTAGTGCTCTAATGTCATTGCAATCACTGAGACATGGTGGGACAGCTCTCATGACTGGAACACTGTCATGGATGGCTGTGTCCTTTTCAGGAAGGATAGGCTGGCAAGGCGAGGTGGTGGAGTTGCTCTCTATGTGAGAGAGCAATTGAAATATATTGAATTATATTTTTGACTTCTCAATGCTACACATTGTCTTGTCTGTGTTCTTAATCACTGTACATATGTATAATACTGTAGGCACTGAGAGATCTTTGCTTCTTGGACTGTTAGTTTTGAAAGAGACAAGTATTTAAATAATGTCATAATAAAGACTGAGGTGAAGGTTTCATTCAGTAACTCAGCCTTCTCTCTGTCCTCGGTCACCAGAGCATCCACTTCATCCAGTAGAGGGCCCACATTACCTCCAGACTTCATTTTTGCCTTCAACATACTTGAAGAAGCTTTTCTTGTTGTCCTTGACCTCCCTCACCAGCTTTAGTTCAAGTGAGGCCTTAGCTTTCCTTGTTGCATCTCTGCATCCTCTGACAACCTCCCTGTATTTTTCCCAAATGGCCTGTCCCTCCTTCCATATTTTATATATTTCCCTCTTCTGCTTAAGTTTATCCAGTATCCCCCTGCTCAACCATGCAGGTCTCTTAACTCTCTTACTAGATTTCCTACTATTTGGGATACATGGATCTTGAGCCTGGAGGAAATGGTGTTTGAATATTAGCCAACTTGCCTGGGCCCCCTTGCCCTCCAGGGCCCTGTCCCATGGGACTTTTCCAAGCAGTTCCCCTAGAAGGCCAAGGTTGACCTTTCTGAAGTCCAGGGTAGCAATCCTGCTTGTGGCCCTGGGCCTACTGCCTGTAATTCTAAACTCCACCATCTCATGGTCACTCCAGCCAAGGGTGCCTCCTGCCTTCACATCCTCAACCAGTCCCTCTTTGTTGGTCAGCACAAGGTCCAGCATCACTCCTCTCCTTGTCAGCTCCTCCAACACCTGCATTAGGAAGTTATCATCAATGCTCTGGAGGAACCTACTGGACTGAGCGTGTCTGGATGTGCAATTTTCCCAGCAAATGTCAGGGTAATTAAAGTCCCCCATGACAACCAGAGCCTGGGATTTTGAGGCTACTTCCAGCTGCTTGTAGAAGGCCTCATCAGTTTCCTTATTCTGATCAGGCGACATGTAGTAAACACCTACTGCAATGTCTGCCATATTAGTCTCGCCCTTAATCCTTACCCACAAGCTTTCTACCTGCTTCTCATTGCCCCCCAGGGAGATTTCAATACCTTCAACTAGTCTCCATAGCACCCTGAAGTCCTTCTTGATTGCATTTAAGCTCCTCTCAGAAATCTTATCATTACCCACCTGGATAACTCTTAAAGGATAATAATCAGAGGGGTGCAACAGATCAGGCAGCTTTCTTTTAATGTCCTTAACCTGAGCCCCAGGGAGGCAGCAGACTTCCCTGTGCAATGGGTCAGGTCTGCAGATCAGCCCCACTATGATAACCCTCCTTTTCTTCCTTGTTGAGGAAGTCCTAAATTGTGTGGGCTGAGGGACAAGCTGTGGGCAAGTCACCAGATAGATCTTCATTAGAAGGAGCATCGAATTCCAGGGGGCCATACCCCTTACGTGAGGGCAATGATGGAGGGGTGGAGGTGGAGGGAGGACCCATTCGCCCTCTCGAGGTGGGACATGCCTCCAAACCTCCGCCTCCATCGCTCCCCCACTCTCCAGCTGGTTATAAGAAGACTGACTGTCTTCCAGGAGGACCTCATATCTATTTTTCAGAGGCACTTGAGGAATAGAAACAGTCAAAGGGGGTGCTCACCTTCAACCATGCCCATGAACTTGCCTCTATGCACCCCCTTCACTGAGGGTTCTGTTATTTGTCTGAGTGAGGCAAGATACAGGGGTCCCTTGATCCTGGATGTTATCTGTCTGCTGAATGGAGCACAGAGCATACCTCCAGCAGTCATTTCAATTTCACTTTCCCTAATGCTTCTGAGTCTTTCTACTTCAGCTTGAAGCCTCAAAACCTCATCTTCAAGCTGGGCTGCTCGGATGAGCAGATCATCTATCTGCTCACACCACACACAGGAGTGAGAGTTAACCTCTGAGATAAGGAACAGGCTGTGGCGCTCTCTGCAGCCTGTCATCTGCACCCCCACATCCTTTTGTGCAATCTCTGTCTGAATTCCCACATTGACTTTGATTGCAAACAGAACCACGGCCTTCTTGTGCCGAGTGGACACCATTTTGATGGGGACCAGAGAGCAGCGGCGCTTCTGGCTTCACCTCATTTCAATCTCTGTGGTTAGCAAGGGGAAGGCCCCAGCCAAGTGACCCTCTCGGCTGCTC
>JAOEGS010021255.1:180183-194700 GCA_025447755.1 Corythornis vintsioides | reverse complement strand
TTTCTTTCTTTCTTTCTTTCTTTCTTTCTTTCTTTCTTTCTTTCTTTCTTTCTTTCTTTCTTTCTTTCTTTCTTTATCTTTTTCATCTTTTAGCTCTTTCACTCTTCTGTTTACCCGTTTCTTTTCTCCGTTCCCATTCTTTCCCTTTTCATCTCTTCAACCCCTTTCTATCCCTCTGTTTTGCTTTTTACCTTTCTCCCTCTGTTCTTCATTGTATCTCTTATTCGAGTTTCCCATCTCTCTCTCTCTTATTATACTTATTTTCTTCCTATTTTTATCTTCCCCTCTTTTCCTTTTTATTTTCTCTCTTGCTCTTTTTATTTTTCTCCTTCCTTTCCTATTTCTTTTCCCCTCCCTTTTTCTCTCCCTGTCAGTCTCTCATCCACTTCATCTCGTGTTCATCGGGAGACACTTTCCCGCTCTTTCCAGGAGATTTTCACCTCTGTCCACCTCCAGGAATCTCTGGCCCATCCACAGAGCGGGGGTGGGGGTGGGGGTCTCTTCTCCTTTGAACCAGGGCAGACTCCGCCATCACGTCTCCTCACACCCCCCTTCTCACGGGCCCGTCGGTGCCTTCAATGGGGGGTCCGTGCAGGACACATCGTCCCCGGCCCTAGAGGGTTTGTAGTCTGGGAATATGTCGGTCCTCGCTTCCCACGGGGAACCCGTGGACGGAGCCCAGCGCCTGTGCGGGACTACTTGGCAATTTATTATCTTATTAAATAAGATGCAACTTGGTTCCACAAGCCCGTGGCAGCAACAGGTGACGCTGCGATCCGGGATGGGAGAAAAGCACATTCACAGCAGGGTGTGATCGCCGGTTTCCAACCCTTTCTCATCATGCAAATGTTAATTAACTCCTCAGGTGGATGGGCCCGCTGCGGGGTTGTGGGATGCCTCGCTTCCTAACCGCCCTGGCTGCCCGCATCCCCTCGCCCCGAGATCCAAATAAATTAGATATATGAATATGGAGCGAATTTGAATCATTCATCTCTCTCCGTACTCAAGCAGGTCTCTTAAACTCGAACAAAACCCTGCACGGGAGATCATCTCCCTGCAGAGAGGTCGGGAGGGAGCCCGAAGGGATGTCATGAGTTTGTGTGTCCGTTCACACGGTGGGGGGAGGCTTCGTGTTGGTGTCTCGGGGTCGATTTTGTGGTGTTTCTCCCACCCCTCGATTCTCTCTGGATATCGAGGTCGGACTCCACGTCGCAGGGTGGCAGAGAAGCGCTTCTCGTTGCCGTCCTTGCCCATTTCGATTAGATTTCGATTTCCTCGCTTTAACTCGCCTTTTAGGTGAAACGACATTCCTCTTCACGTTAGTACCGGGGTTTTGAAACGGGTTAAAACAACATCGGCGATTTCTTTCACTCTGGCAAAAATTCCCAGATTCCCATCACTTTTCTCTACCGAAGGAGGCGAGCAGAGAGTCCTTGGAAAGTCTGTGTAACCTGAATGAGCCCCCACTCCCTCCCCTCCAAATCACTCCTCAGCGGTGAGAGCCGTCTGCGGGGCACACGATCGCCTTTAATTCCAGATAGACTGCCTACAAAATCCGTGGGAATTTTTTCCCCCACTCGGACAATCTTACCTGGGGGGGTCGTGTCATCTCCAGCCCTCAGCCTCTGGCAGAGGGAAGGGGGAACACGGGACAAGACCCCGGGTGTAGGAAACCCAACAACCGGGTTGGGACCGTGTTAGGGGCAACTCAGGGTGTGTGTGTGTGTGGGGGGGCAGTGGGGCAGCTGCTGTCGCTTTAAATTTAAACAAAGTAAACGAAGGAAAAACTTCTCCCGTCCGGGGATGGGGCCCCAAAATGCCAGACGGAGCCTATTGCCCTCGGACTGCATCTCCCCTCTTCTGCGTGGGGGCGAGGGGAGGGAGATGTGAAGCGGTTGGCGGGGTAGTTCTGGTCCCCTCCTCCCGCCTGCAGCGCTCCTGGGAACTCCTCTTCCCAGGAGAGAGACCTGGACGCAAAATAGAGGCAACAAAATGATCGGGCAGAGCTTGACCGAGAGCCGGGGCCGGGAGGGAAGGCGACGGCCCCGGGGGGTGGGGAGGAGGTTTGTGGAGGGGCAATACCATCCCGAAGCAAGCAGGGTCTTCCAGCGACTCTCTCCTGGATCTCTGCCCCATCCCGCACCTTCCTACCACTCTAAGATTTTACTGAGATTATTTTGTTGATATTATTTTTCTCATGTCCCCTGTATTTCTTTTTTTTTTTTTAATTTTATTTTGTTTCATTTCCTTTTATTTATTTTTTCTTTGCTTCTTTTATTTTTTTTTTGTTTTGTTTTTTAATTTCTTTATCTTTTACGATTTAATTCCTTCTCTTGCAAAACCTGAGGCCGCTGCCACCTAACGCGGATCCCGGCACTGAAATCCACGTCTCCTCTATGACTTACAACCCAAATCCCAGTCCCATGACCTTTCTCTTCGCCCCCCCTCGCCTCAGGTCCCCCACCCTCGGTCATGTGGGACACAAGTAAATTTATCCACCGTGGTGGAAAGGCCTCCCTTCTGCAGTTGCTCCAGAGAAGCCTGACACGTTTCACGAGGAGGACAATTTCGTTTTCCCACCTTTGTCTTTCTTTCCCTCTTCTTTTTAATTTAGTTTTAATTTCATTTTCTTCCCTGTCCCATAACGTTCCCGTGTTCTCTCGGGCACTTTCCTACTCGGTGCATCTCTTGCAATAAGCCCCTGCCAAAAGGATCACTTCAGAGGGACGTATTTGACGGCTCTTGAGCTCGGGAGATCATCGAAAAGGGCATTTCTGTCCTCCTGGGACTGACGAGCTGTATCCCCAGAAGCTTTCCCTTTTCCCGCATCTGCCTTCCCACCGGACTGCGGAGGGTGCCGCATTCCCTGCTCCCTGCCCTAAGGAGCTGGAGTTGCAGCTGGGAACCGGGACTCCCCATACCCCTGCGGGAGGGGAGACCCACCCACGGACGCCTCTCCGTCTCTCCCGCGGCTCCGGCCGGTCCTTCCATCCCGGCCACTTTTCCCCATCCCAGCTCCTGGGGGAGACCGCATCCTCGGGTCCCGGCTGGCGAAACCTCTTACCCCAGGTGTCCTGCCCCCCCCCACCGATCCAGGTGTATTTTCCAGCTGCAGTCGGATCTGGAGACCTGTGGCCAAGCTGCGGGGGGGGGGGGTCGTGGTGCCTCTCAGGGAGACCGGGGTCCAGCGGAGACCCCAGACCGTGCACCCCCGATGCATCGGGCCCTGCTGATCCTGTGGCAGCGAGCCTCAGTTCCTTCACCCACCCGCCGACCACCCCGAACCGTCCACGGGTCCCATCCCCATCGCTTTGGCAGATGCTCGGCGTGGATGAGGGTGCAGGAACCAGTGCCAACAGTCTCGCCGTCGGGAGCGGCTGGAGGAAACCGCTCGGCCACGGCAAACCGCGTGCGAACCGGCTGCGGGAGGCTCTGGTTCGGGTTGAGCCGAATCCCTTTTATTATTTTTTATTTTTTAAATTTTTAATTTATTTGGCGCTGCCAGCAGTGGGAAGGCTGCGGGTTCTGCACGGAGTGGGGATTTAGCCCAACTGCAGGCAGGTGTCAGGAACGTTTTGGTGGGGGAAATGAAAAGCACAGCTCTGAGAGAAGCTATCTGGTCTTTGCCCTCCATCCTTAGCTGGTAAATTTCTGCCCACGGACTCTGGTGGGGAAAAAAAATGACGAGAAATCGATAGAAACGATTCGTTTCCTGGCCCTGCTCAGAGATCGGAAAAGATATTCGGGACAGCGTCGCTGAAATCCTGGAGAATTCGATTTCAGGCGCTACTATCGGCGACGAAATAGGGGCAGCACATTCTCCAGTAGGAAAATACACATATTGGAGTCTCCCGCCAGATCCAGTGAATATTCTAGTCGATATTCCTAGAATTTTCCTTTTGCATTTGCACGGTATTCCTTGGTCGCGCTTTGTATGTGTCCGGGACAGAAATGGGAAATATTAATAGAAGGGGAAAGGTATCTTGTGAAACTAGGAAACACGTGTCCTTTTTTAAAGCATCTTTTCTCGCCTCAAATTTCGAAGGGAAAAATAAAAATGCGAGAAAGCAGCGTAGCGATGCCGATGAGAAATAATAAAGAAAAATCAATCGGAAACGAACGTTTCCCCGAAAACCAAGTGGCGAAAAATGGATTTTCAGCGCGGGGCCGGGCCGAGGGAATGGGTAGCACCGTCCAACCCGCAGGTGCCTTGGCGGGGGCTTTATAACCCCCAGGTTTGTACCATTTCTCCCGTTCCCAATGACCATTCGGGACAGGGATCGACCCCTCGCTCCTTCCCTCCCCCAAATCCCGGTCTCCTGCGCTCCGCTTCCCGCGCCCCTCCGCCTGGGAATTCACCTTCCGTGGGAGCAGGGGGAAGCTGCTCCCACCGTGGTTCATTTGTTTTCCCTCCGCCGCTTTTTTTTTTTTTTTTTTCCCCGGGAAGGTTTAAATAAACCAATTCCCCCTCTCCCTTCCCTCCTTCCCAGTTTGTTTGTATTTAGTTACTGGTGTTATTTCCCGGGCTGCCTCGGCGTGAAAGGTGCGGGGTTTTGGGGGGCTACTGCCGATACTAAGGAGGGATAGGACACGGAGGGAGGACGGCTGTGCCTGGAAGGGGAGGGGGGGGTGCGGTGGTGGCTGCCGCCTCTATTTTAATGTCATTATAGTTGCCGTGGCAACCCATTGGATCACTCCTTCTGGAATGAACCTTGTGACAATGGTTGGTTTGAGAGAAATCGGTAAATGTGCAACCGAGGGACGCAGCTACATTACCGCGAACAACAGCGAGGGTTTAACATGTGACCCTTCCAATTATACTGATGATACCTCGGTGCAGCTGCCTCCGCCGCGCTGCCGAAGATGTGGCTGTTTGGGGGGAGGGTTGAGAAGGGGGGCTCGGGCGCTGTCTTGGGGGTACAGCTTGGTGGGGATGAAACCTCTGCCCTCCTTGGGAGCCCGAAGAGAACAGCACCGGGATGGCGAATATGGTCCCGATCCCTCCATAACAGAAGAAAGGAAGAAAATGCTTCTCCAGGGGAACGTGGAGGGAGCTGAACATGCAGAAGGGCTGTGGAATAAGGACCCTGCTCGCCACCCGCATTGGTATATCTTGTGGCACAGCTACAGTGAGGAACGAACAAAATCCACACCTCCCACACCCCACACCCCCCCCGAAAAAATAAATTAAAAAAAAAGTTTGAAGCCTTAAAATATGGTTCAGAGAATTACAAGTAATCAGAGCTGCGGGGGTCAGCAGTGCAAACTTTTTAAGACTAATGTTTATTTAGAAAAGTGAGTGGTGTCTGCGTTGCTTTTCTAGTTCCCCAGCACAAAAGTCCTAATGGCTTTTGCAGACTTTCCATCACAAACTCCTGCACAGGGTGCGAGGACCACCACCGAAAGCAACACCGAGCCACCCTCTTTCAGGGGGAACATTGACACAGTTTTTTAGCTCCCTCCCCTTCCTTTTATTTCCATGAATCATTGATAATATTTTATGCACTCCCTCCCCGGTTTTGCCCGCGTTTCTCTGCTGTAACCCGAATCCTGGGGAGGAGAAATGGGGGGGGATGGGGAGGGCAATCATCCCGCCCCCCCAGCCCCGTTCAACCCCCGACGGCTGCAGTCTTGACAGTAATGCGGGGGTTCAGCCGAGCTGGAAACCTCGTTAGGAGGAACCCGGGGGCAGAAGCAGGAACCGCACGGGGCTGGCTGGCCGGTGTCCTCCGGGGAGGCATCGCTGGCAAACCCATTCCCCCTGCCTCACCCCCTCTAGCCGGTCTCCTGTGAGTCCGGACACAACATCAGTCCCACCAGTCTTTTCCAAACTTACCCCCAGATTCATCCTGGGGGATCACACAGGATTACCAGGTGGGATTTTACTGCCCTTGCAGAGACTCAAGTCTTGGGAATCTATTTTTGCTCCTAGGAGTGAAGGAATAAACCCAGCAACCTCCCACAACTTTGCACACCTTGGGCAAGTCCCTCCACGAATTTAAACAGGAGGTAGATCCAGGGGAAATTCAGACCGGGGTTCCTATTGGATACCAGTAGCACCAGCCCTAAGTGCCTTGCAATAGGTCTGGAAGAAGTCACCTGGCTTTAGTTTATTCCCACATCACCCTCCTGCTCTTAACAGGTGGCAGGAGCCTGGAGGGCTGAGCAATGCAGGGGGCTGGCCCTTTTTTTTTTTGCTGGCCCTTTCCAGCAAAGCACAATTGCAGCCTGGCTGTGGATTGCAACCAGCAAACCCACCTCCTTGCCGGGGGACTCTAAGTGTGGAGGGCATAGATAATTGGGGTTGCTCAGGAAAATGCCTGTGCTTACCCCCTCTCCACAATCTGTGTGCCAAACAGTCCTAGGAGAATTCTATTTCTTTCTAAACACAGACCCTCCTACTATCTGTGAGCTCAGCTGGCAGAAGATGGTGTGCTGCTGCAATCCTCCTGTTCCTGGCAAAGGTGAGACCATATCTAACTCACCCCCTAATCCATGAGGGCTCACTGGCCACCCTGGGATATCCCAGCCCCTTTCTCATCATCTGGGTGTCTCACATGCCACAGCAGAGGGATAGGGTTAGCCTGGCCCTTCTGGGTGAGCAGATCTGGAGGGGCTGTTTGGGATCCCCTTGTGGGTCCCCGAGGGATCCCACTCAGCAGAGCATCAGCTGGGAAAAGGCTGGGTGGTGGAGACATAGGGAGCAGAGACCTGGAGAGAGCCCCATCTCTGGACCGTGGGCTATGAAACTAGTGACACATTTGTATGTTGCCTCCCCAGTATGAACGCACTGGGAAGCCTGAGGTGTGTCTGGGATCAGTCCCTAGGTCTGATGCCGTTGTGACCTCTTTCATTGTTATGGTTCAAAGCTCATCATCGAGGTGCTTGGGGAGGACAGTGGGATGTGCAGGAGAGAAACAGAGTGGGGAGGCAAATAGAGTGGAAGGGGGAGAGAAAAGAGCCTTCCCAGCCAAATGACAGCCTTATCTGCTTCTGGAAAGGTGAGCTCAGTTTAACCCCTTCTTTGGTCTGTGAAAGGAAAAAAGAAAAGTATCTCGAACCCCAGAATGCTGACCTAAGCAATGGTAGCTGAAGGTGCCTCTGGGCAAAGGTGTGTGTCTGGGGCCCCATGCTGCCTTTCCATGGCCAGGTCAAGCTCAGGTGCTCATCTCTGTCAGGAGTGGGTCCATGGCTGAGGATGCAGCCAGTGCTGTGAGACCAAGCGCCACAGAGGGAGGACATTAGTATTTATAACCTGCTGAAAAGTGCCTGACACTTGAAGAAAGATCCTCTCCACTCTCTCAAGGGCTTTCGTTTGAAGGGCTTGACTCTGCCCTCCAAGGAGTTGATACGACCTTCAGGCTCCATTATCTCTCTGAGGGCCCTGCATCAACCTCGATGGGTGCTGTAATTGCTTGTGGAATAGTGGAGCCCGAGGCAGGGCCTGGCACCTCTTCAGGGCTGCAAAGCCCTGTGGGACCCTGGTGCAAGGCAGGGCTGTGGGAAGACGTTGGGGTGGCACCAGCCCTTTACTGTTCTCCATCCTTCTATCCCCCTTACAAAGCACAAATGCTGGGAATGCCATTCAGCCCCAAATTCAGAACATTTGGGCTGAAATGCTTTGAATGCATTTGTAAAAAGGGGAAAGGGACATGGGAAGGAGAAAGAGCTACACCCTTGCTGGCATGAAATTGATTTGTCTGGATCCTGTCCTTTTGTGGCTGTCATTCATCACTGTACCCGGGAGATGCTGCAAACCATGTGCAGATGAGGCTCAGCCATGTGAGAAGCATTCCCACATCAGGTACCATGGGTGCAGACTGACCTCACATTTCCCCTCAAGTTAAATGAAAGCTGTATTTCTCCTTGGTAGGGGAGGGGTTGGAATTTCACTCAGCTTCTCATGCATCTGTGTCCCCCTCCCCAGGATATTACTAGGGCAGAGAGGTGTGTGTTACAGTGTGGGTGATGGTGCCAAAAGGTGGTCCAGGGAGGCCAGGGACCAGTTGGACTCCCTGAGGGCTGGAGCCAGCCTGATGCTCCATCTGCCTCCACAATGTCAGCAGAGCACAAAGGCAGTGGAGAGGTGAACCCCTCTGTTAATACAAGTGTTTTAAATAACTGATATTTTTATTTCTTCCCTTCGGTGTGGTGGGCTTGGCATGCATCTTTGTTTGCACAATTGTCCTGCCTACATGTTCTGTTGCCCAAGTAAGGGGAAAAAGATCCCATGTGTGATCTGGAGGTGTGCTTTGCTGGTTCTGACACGTAAATATTAACCAAGAAACAACACCAAAGAGACAAAAAAAACCCCCCTCTTCTACTCTTGAACCCCTTCAGATCCCTTTATTGTGCTGGCAGTTGTTGCACTTGGACTGGCTTTTTGATTTCTCCTCTCACAGCAGCTGGCTCCAGCAACGGTCCCCAGATTCCTTAGCTATGTCCTACTGAGGGAAAACATTTATTGAAGTTTTTAGATTATTGGGGAAATACATATTTCTACTTCTTTTCCAAACTCCACCAATATCTTTTCTAAGCCAGCCCTGGGTGTTGGGGGAGGGGGGTGAAAGGCATTGCCATGCTTAACTCTTTCAGTTGATGCCTCCTGCATGAACTCTGAGTACCCAGAAAAACCATGGAGGGAGATTCCCACCACTACCATGTGCTTCACTGGTGGGCAAAGAGGCAAGTATGCACGTAGTGTATTTTCCTCTATAAACTGCACTTCAGCTCACTCACACCTCTGAAGAAACAGAGGGTATGGACACAAACTCGAGCTCTTCAGCTAACAACATTTCAGATAACCTTGGCCATCAATGCCTCAGAGGTCAGACAAGGAGAAAAGGTCTGGCATAAAAACAGCCCTTGCCTTGTTGGCATGTGCCAGTGTGGGTGCACTTGTGGGGTTGGGCCATACCCTTGGCTGGAGCATCTCTCATCATTCCAACCCCATGACTGTGTGAACCAGCAGGACCCACTGCCCTGTGCTGCACCGTGCCCAACGTTAACCTCCTGCCTGCCAGCACCCTGACCAAGTGCCAGGGTGCTCTGTGCCCCCAGGGAAGCACCCTGGCCAGTATGGGGTGCAGTGATTTCAAACAGCAGCAGATCATTTGCTCCAGTTGTTCATGCTACAGGTTCTGCTCTGTATGTGCACTTGTGTGTGTGTGCAGGTGTGTGTTTGTGCACACAGGTGTATGTATGTGCAGGTGTGTATGTGCACACAGGGGGGTGTATGTGCATATAGGTGTGTGTGCAGGGGTTGTGTGTACATGCAGGGAGGTGTCTCTTGGCAGCACAAGGGAAGAGCAAAGTGTAAAGCTCTCCTGTTCCAGCTCGGTGGGTAAATTGTCTACCAAGGGCTCTTCAACTTGCACGTGCTCTGCAAAGGCTCCTGGCACTTCTCTGGGTGAACAATGGCTGGGTCTTAGTGAAGCACCCAATGCTGACTGTTGAGGGAAAGGGGCTTGTGTTGCACCCCTGAGACAATTTTTCTTAAGGAGTTCCCAAGATTTCTGTGGGATCAGAGGCACAGGAAAGAAGAGCAAAAGGAGAATAGGCATGAAACACTCAGGCTCTGTGTCTGTGGGCTGGTTGAAATGCTTTCAGCAATAAGCAGATTTATGAATGATGCTGGTCCCTTTCCAGTTTCCATCCTAAGAACTGGGGCTGGGACCAGGGGGAGAGGGCACAGGGAAGTTCAGGCAGGATCAGGAGGCCTGTTTCACATGAAGAGGAGGAAATATCTTTCCCTGGGGTGCCCTGTAAAACTCACTCTGTTGTCTGTGACTGTCACTCTGCTGGTAGTTTCTCATATGGTAACTACTAAACACTTGAGTTTGGATGTGGCCTTTAGCTTCAGATGTCCTTGAAGCTTCAGCTGCCAGAAGGTGCAGCAGGGAGACGATTGTTCTGTGCTCACTGTTTCTGATATTTTCTTCCTAAGCATCCACCCCCAGCCACTGGTGGAGAGGAGATACTGGAGCTTTGGATGAAATCCCACACATTTTCATGGAAGCAGAACAGCAGGAAGGCAAACAGGAAAGAAGAGGAGTAATATACTATTCTCGAGGGCACTGGTTGCATTTCTCTGTTTGCTTTGCTGTGTTGTTTCCTTTTCCTCCAGCCACACACTACAGGATTATGGCAAATGAATTAAGGGATTAAATCATAAGGGAGAATTAGAATCCTGCTGATTTAGAAGCAGAAGCCCAGATGGGTTTATTGAACTCCAGATGATGCAAGAGCATCTTGGGTAGTGCTGTGGATGTAGGTCACAGGATAATTTTGTTTGGAAGGAACTTTTTAAGGTCTCTGATCCAACAGCCCTCAAAGCAGAGCCAACTTAGATCAGGGTGCAGAGAGCTTTGTCAGGCCGAGTTTTGAGTGTATCCAAGGATGGGGATTCCTCCCTCTCTCTGATCCCCTGTATGTAACCATTCTCAGGGTGAATTTCCACCCCAACCAAAGCTTTCCTTTTGCAACTTGTGTTCATTGCATCTCCTTCTACCACTGTGCACCTTGGATGGATGTTCAGGTGCATCAGGGACCTATACACAGCCTGTTGTACCTGCCTTATAAGCCAGAGTTTTGCATAGAAGCTTCAGAGATGGTCCCAACTTAGACATCAAGTTCTGGGCCTCCTGAGCTCCTTGGACTCTCCTCACGTGAGCAGGCCTGGATGGGAGGTCTCACCTCTCCACGGTGCATCACTGCTGCTGCTGAATACACCTCATCCTTATAAGGGCAGGGTGAGGATTTGCTATTGCTATGACTGGAGACACCCCAAACAATGTCCAAGGGCTGTTTTCATAATCCCTTTCCAGGGTCAACCAGGAGATAGTGGGGCTGGAGAAAAAAAGGACATACAGTGTCCTTTGGTCTGCTGCATCCACCTGGGGAAACAAAGGCATGGATAAAGAAGTTTACCTGCCTACCTTCATTGACACCAACTGAACCAAGCAATTCCTTCTCCCCAGTGCTCCGAGCACTCCTGGGGTCACATCGCACAAGGCATCACTCAGACATGTATTTTGGCGACAGGCTCACAGGTGGGTGGACCTCTTTCAGTACGTATTGGCAGCTGGGAATCATCTCAGTGAAAAACAGAGCTTGGTCATGTTTGGCAGAGCCTTGGAAAAAAAAAAAGTAGAAGGGAAAGGAAGGAAGGGAAGAGAAGGAGAAGACAAAAAAGGAAAAAGATAAAGAACAAGAAGAAAAAGAAGGAAAAGGAAAAGAAGAAAAAAATAGAATGGAAAAGGAGAAGAAGAAAAAGAAAAAAAAAAAAAGAAAAAAAAAGAACAGGGTATCTACAACATCCTGGCCTGTGTCTGCCACTGGGAATGGATTGAGGGCTTGTTCAGCAAGGATGTAGCCTGGCCCTGTGCAGTGAGGGAGGGAGAGGCAGAAGTCATGAAACAGGGCTCTGTTTGGACCCAAATTCGTTTTGCATGGTTAAAAATTGTGGATCCCATACAAGGTTTTCCTGGCTGGGAGCTGAACTTGGTTCCACAGCCAAACTTTTTTCTTTTCCAGAGTGTTCAGCATAAATCAGACTTTCACAGCCTCCTTTGAGTGGAAGGAGCAAGAAATCACATTTTGTCTCCTGTCCAGCAGCTCTGGGAGAAAGGAGCTGTCAGGAACCAGCCCAGAACTTCTGACACATGCTCGGTGAATCCTCGCTGCCTGGGGTAACATCTCCATCAGCTCCCGTGTGCTGCCTTCCCCAGCTGAGATCCCAGACAAGCTGCTGACATCCCAGTTGAGCTGTGTGATGAGCAAGAGACACCACAGCAACTTTTGGTGTGGGTTATACTCTCCCCTGCCTCTCTGGAATTCTACACCTGGCATTGTGCCCTACTGACACCACTTGCACACCCCCTGATATTCAAGGTTTTGGTTGTTTTTTTTTTTATCTAGAGGATTGGCCCAGAGATATCACCCTTCCACATGTTTTTCTAACTCTTTTTTTCTCTAGTCTCACTAGGAATTATTTTCTGACTATCTAGGTAGAGTCCCTCTTGCTATGTCCCAAGTCCATTACCTCCCAATTACCTCCAGGAAAAGTGGGGCTCTTTTTTTTCTATAACCACATGTTAGCCTTCTCCTTTGGCCAGACAAACCTGGCTCCCTCCACACCTTCCAGTTTGGCAAAGTACTGCCAATTTTTCTGGTGCTGCTTCATAAGCATTTGTGTTTGTTACACTACATGGGGTACCTATGATCCAGGCATCTCCCAGCAGGTAGGCAGGGCTTTGGTGGAGGTGGTTGCAGAAATCCTACCAGCACTTGCAGTGGAGCTGCATTGCTGATCTTGTTGAAACAGGGGGTTAAAAACTTTCTGCTGGAGTCATTCCCTGCTAGTGAGATCCATACAGTCCATTAAAATTAGGGCTCTTATTATGGGCTATATAAAAAAAGGTAAAGAGGAAATGAGAACCTTATGAAGGGTTTCTTATGTCTGCAGATGGCAAGGGCATCTGAGGCCAAGAAAGCCTCTCTTTCCAAACAGAAATGCTCACCTTACAGGTTTTCCTCTCCTTCAGAAAGAGATAAAAAGATGCAGGACTATCTTTTCACATCTCACCCCTGCTGAGCAACCACACTGTCCTTGAGATGGAGAAACAGACCTTAAATGTGAGTCACACTCTTAGAAGAAGAAGTCTTATCTCCTCCTAGCACCAAATTCAGCCTTCAAATGCACTTTTAGGTCATACTCAGGTGTCTCTTGAACGCAAAGGAGGAGCTGGCAGGATAGTTGAGGACCGGTGAGACATCCTCTATGTGTTGGCACGGAGGAGTTATTTGAGTCTATGAAGTAGCACGAGGAGCACTGAGAGTCAGCCAAACTGGGAAATCAGCTTTCCAACAGTGGCACTGGGCACTGCTTTGCCTCTGTTTCAAGACAGCAGAAGTCAGGGACCTCAAACATGGGACAAACTTTGGGTCTGTAGCAGAACCAGAGACCCTGGGAGTCTAGGCAACCATTTGTTTGCTATGAGCACCTGCTGGGACAGTTTTTCCCTTTCTGCTGCTGTCCCCACTGTGCATGGCTGTGCTGTCATATGGCAGTGCCAGAGTGGGAGAAGGTCTTAGGTGATCCTGCTCTGGTGATCTGAAGGTCTTAGGTGACCCTGGTCTGGCAGGGGGGTTGGACTAGATAATCTTTCTAGGTCCATTCCAACCTTTAACATGGGGTTACGATTCTTACAGCTGCTCTCGGAACCTGTAGGATCCTGTGGGACCCCTTGTGTCCTGCTGGAGCCCCAGAGGGCTTCAGAAAAGTGTCCCTGGAGCACAACCTTTATTTATTCAGAAGCATAATCTCCTTATAGAGCTGTAGGGGGGTGGTTTTTGTCCTCCTGCATGGGCTGCAAGCTGAAGTCCAGTGAAGCTAAGTGACAGGCCCAAGGTTGTGCAGACAGACAACCTGTGGCAGAGCAAGACCAGCAGCCCAGCAGTGTTGTGAGCCCTTGTCACCACTGCTGGGTGGCATTGCTCTGGCCGCCCAGACATCCCCCCTCCCCCTTTCCCCCTCCTTTTCCCTTCAGACTCTTAAAATAAGACTCGCAAAGGCTCGAGCATGGTTTCATTTTCACTAATAAATCCCTGCTTGCACTTGAAGCTGCTGTGCCTTTTAAAACATTATCCGTGGCTCTGATTACAGCCCTGATGAAAGCAGGCAAGGCCCTATTAGTTTTCACAGCAAACAGCCCTGCCACGTCCTGCCATCCTTCACGCACTCAGTGTAACCCTGGGCTCACAGGCGAGGGAGGGGGCAAAAAAGGCACCTTGTAAATCAGTGTCTGTCTCCACCTTCACCTCATCATGGGGACATCACACTCTTGAAATCCCCCTTCACTAGAAACAGCTTTGATTAGTCCAAGTCATTTTTTCATTGTTGTGGGGTTTGGTTTAGTTTTTTAATTTTTTTTTTTAATTGTATTTTTAATTGCTACCAATAATTAACTCTTGGTTGGCAACTCCAACCTGCTGCTTTTGCCCATCCAGCTCTTACAAGGGGCCACACCAAGGGGTGGTGGGGTAGGGAGAAGGGAAACCAGAGTTGAAGCAGTGGTAAGAAACAGCTGCTCTGTAGTGGTGTGTCCTCATCATGGCCCAGAGAGGAGGTGGATTTTTGGGGAGCAAAGTTAACTGCCCAGAGCCAACCTGTGTGAAAAACTCACCCCATGATAACACATTTGCTCTGGGTCATTAAACCAGAGGTGCAGATGGGTAAACTGAGGCATGTGGGAGTTAATGGTCTCTGGAGGACTGAAGAGAAGAGGAACTCTTCCAAACCAGCTCGGGGGAGCTTTTCAAACTCTTTTAGCTTTGTTCTGTCCTTTAGGCAATGCCTGAGAGCTTTGTGGAAAGGGGCTTGCAGACAAAGCTCAGACAGGCCTTTGGCACCGAGCACAGAGATGTGTGACTGTGGCATTGAGGAAAGGAAAGGAAAGGAAAGGAAAGGAAAGGAAAGGAAAGGAAAGGAAAGGAAAGGAAAGGAAAGGAAAGGAA
>JAOEGS010021255.1:158257-180083 GCA_025447755.1 Corythornis vintsioides | reverse complement strand
AAGGAAAGGAAAGGAAAGGAAAGGAAAGGAAAGGAAAGGAAAGGAAAGGAAAGGAAAGGAAAGGAAAGGAAAAAGAGAGTCAAAAGGAGAAAGATAGTAAGGAAAAAGATAAAAATAAGAGAAAAAAAGGCAGGAATAAGGAGGAAAAAAGGAAGAAGGAGAGGAAGTCCCCCTGCAGCTCCTGGGGTGGGTGGGTGCTGAAGGGCTGTGGTCCCCCTCTCCTGTGCTGAATCTTGCACCATCTCCAAGCACACCCCCACCTCTAGAGAAGGACTGGCTGCTCTGCCAGCCCCAAAACCAAGCCCAGCAGCTGTCGGAGGAGCCGGGTGGCCAAGCTGCTGCTGTAGCTGGGGAAATGTTGGCTTGGAGCAGCCGAGAGAGGGTGGCAGGTGAGAGAGGCACACTCACTGCTACAACAGATGGGAGAGGCTGACATTACATGGCAGGGCTATTATTTACTGAACGCTCGTGTTTGTCATGGCTGTAGATGACATCTTATTAAGGAGTCATGACACTGGGGGATTTTTATAAGCCTGGGGGCCAAGAAGGCTAATGAACAGGGATAGCTCTAGGCATAGATGAAGGGTAGTGCCGTTTTCAGGTTGCAAGCAAAGCTGACAAATGTTTTCACTGACCCGATTTCTGGGAGTTTTCCAGGTTGTGGCACATCTGCCTCCTGCTGTTTAGGGATGAGAGCTCCTTGCCTTGCTGGCTCAGGTGTCTTGAGAGACCCTGCTGCAAGGTGACAAAGTCTGAGCTGTGTTATCAAAAAGCTCCCACCTGCACCTAATACCCATGGAGAGGTAAATATCAGTACTCTTGCAAACAAGGACATGTAGCAAGGAATGCTTTTGGGACAGGATTCCCTAAATCCCACCTTGCAGGCAGTTTGGAGGAGGGCCCTCAAGCACCCCATGCAATAGTGGGGGAGCACAGGTAAGCGGGACCCTGCTATTAGTGTGGCACTGTCACCCCTGGGTGATGCTTTTCGGGACAGCTAGACCAAAAAGCAGGGCTGCCTGGTCCATTTTGTCTCCCCTCAGCCTTCCCCCAGCACCATCTGGGGCAAACCTCGCCCTCCTTCTCCTGAAACAAGAGCCGTGTCCCTGCAGCTCCCATGTGCCGGCTCCTTATCGCTGACCCGCTCTGTCAGTGCGGATGCCTGACTAATGTTCCCTTGTAAAATGTTGTGTTAAGCACATTCCAGCAGCTGACATTAAATACTTGGGCCAGGGCAGCTCTCACCCTCCGGCGGCCAGAGCTCTGAGCCAGCCCAGCCACACGCCCGCTGATGATGCCGCAGCCAAAAAACATTTGCTATTTTCTGCCCCATCTCCACCTCTCCCCTGCCCTCCCTCCAGCAAAGGCAGCGTGGGCAGGGGAGAAGGAGGCAAGTGGGCAGGACCAAGGCGATCTGGCAGATGAAATCATAATTACCCCAGCCACCTCCCGGCCTCCCTTGCATTCCTCTGTGCTAACAGCTTGGCTTATTTTGTTTTCATCCACAAATATTGACTCGCTGGGTTCTTTTCACCCCCCCCCACCCCGTGCCTATTAAAAAGGCATTGCTCATAGTTTTGTTATTGAATTTGTTCTGCAGCTGCGAGAAGCATCCAGCGGCTTCAAGGAATTCACCCGCCTTGCTAACACAGGCCCTGAGGGCTGGGTGCCCTCAGTACCCCCCCCCCCCCTCCCCTTTGAATCTGCTTTGCCTGCTGCTGTCTAAGGGCCAGGATGTGGGGCTGGCACAGGGAGAGCCAGGGGACACCCTGAGAGATGAGGGTGATGGCAGGGATGAGTCTGTAGAGATGTTGTCTGGTCTTGGGAGGTGCTGCTTTGCTGCTCCATGCCTCAGTTTCCCCATTCAGCCTTGTGATTCCTGCCCATTTTTGCAAGGCTGTGTTAATGAAAAGACGTGAGACTGAACAGCCTGACCTTCCACTGCTGCAACTTGTCCTTTTTACACTCAGTTCAGCTCGAAAATGTGGGAGTTGTTTCCAGATGGCTTAACCTGGCTGGGCAATAACCAGAAAAATAAACCCCTTCACTTCACACTGAGCTGAATTATCCGGGTAATTAATGAGCGTGACAGCAAAGCTCACACAGCCCCAGCCCTGAGAGCTTGGGATCACAGCTTGGGGGGAGGCTGATGCCTCTCCTCCATGTGGGGAGTGTTTGGGGTGCAGGAGGGGGATGTGCAATCTCTCCCTGCTTTCCCCACAGCGTTCAGCCAAGGGCAGGGGCAGCAGAACAGCAGTCTGCTCGTGAGGAAACCCCCTGTTTCAGCAGCTGTGCTCAGCTTTGGCACCTCTCCCAGAATAAAATCGACGGGCACTACATTCCCAGGGACTGTCCTCTGTCCCTAGTCACCCCTCCGGGGGAAATCCCAGGGATGCCAGTGCTCAGTCAGATGATTTTACCTGATTCTCAAATAGGGAATTGGGACAAGTGAGGAAGGCTGCAGTCTCAGTGGGCACCTGGAAGTGGGTGTCCTTAAGGAAACCTCTCCCTGTCCCCTGTGAAGGGATCCAATGTCCTCTTCTCCATTGGAGGTCTGACAGATGCCCATTCCTGTGGGCAGACTGGGGTGCAGGCAGTCTTGGGATCCTCCGTGGAGACATCTCCAGCTTCTGGGGGAGGGAAGGAGCCAGGGTGGCAGCTCTCTGGGGTGAGGTCTTCACACATAACCAGTGACAGGGCTGTCTCTCCTCCTTCCAGCTGGTCTTGCTCATCCACTGGACAACTTAGCAGCAGATCTGCAGAAAAAGACTTTCTGTGCCCATCTGGTGGACCGACCTTTCCCGTTCTCTGGCAGGGCCCTTGGCTCAACTTCTTCACATTTCTAACCTTCCTCCAGATGCATTTTTAACCTCCTCCAGTATGAAAAGAGCCAGCAGGTGGAATCCCAGCTTGCTGACCGTGCCCACACTCCAGCGATTGCCATCAGCCAAGAGTGGGGGCTGCTGCCATCACTAACATTGAGCACAACTGAGACCCCTCAGCAGAGGATGCTGTTTCAGAAGAGGAGATGGGCACTGCCATACCTGCTACTGCTGTGCTCTGCTCATCCTCCCCCTGCCCCAGGGACCCTCCCACCCTGACACGAGGACAGCAAAGCATGGCGTGAGATGTTTCACCCTGCAGAGACACCCGAGAGCATCTCCCAAGTCTCAGGACGTGGCAGTGGTCTCAGTGGTGGGCAGAGGTCCACGTGGAGGAGGTCAGCTGAGGCATTTCAGGGAGAGCCACGAAGTCACAGGGGCCAGACGTGATGCCACATGCCCCACATCAAGCAGGTTGTCTCCCACCTCGTGACCAGCCTGCAAAAAATAACGCAGCTGCCTCCTCCCAGCGCCTGTTCACGGAAAGCAAATGTCAGCGTTGCCATGCCCAAGTGTTTATTTTGGCAACAGCCAGGGGACCTGGCCAGCAGGGACAGGGCAAGGTGGATTAGCTGCCCAGCAGCAGCTCCTACGATGCCCCACCAAGGATGTGGCGTGGCCGGTGAGCGCTTCTCTTCATGCTGCACCACATCAGTGCCTTGTAAATACTGATCAGCCACAGAGAGGGCATCACGCTGGGATCCAGCAGCAGCCAAAACCTGGAGGAGAACAAGGACCTGCCTGTGGGAACTCCAGGGTGACCCATCAAGGCACTGGCACTGGCTGGTGCCTGGGGTCATTCCAGGCATATCAGCCCCATGTCCCTGTGGCAGGAGTGGGAAGAAAATCACCGCCAAGGAGTGTCCTGTTCTTCTGACCTTTGCTCTCCAAATATTTAGGATCCCACAGTGCACAGTCACAGGCCTTGTTCAGCCATTTGCCTCCTGTCCCAGCTGTCCTCAGTAATTCATCTGCAGCTTGCTGAGCCAGGGACGTAGAAGATGAGTTCGCACCGCTGGGCTCCTCCAGGGTGAGTACAGGGACTGGAGCACCCTCCCAAGTCCCCTGTCCCTTGTTCTCTGGGTCCCTCCTTGTCACATGTCCATGGTCACCAGGGATGGAGGGGAGCATCCATGGGAGGGTGTTCCCCTGTCCCTGGCAGGGCTCACTCTTTGCTCCTTGGTCTGCATCCATCCCAGCAGTGATGAGAGAGAGCCCAAGCATGGTCAGTGGCCAAACCCTGGGAAAGGGTTATACTTTGCATCAGGGAAGGTGTTGGGAGGTATTTTGAGGGAGTATCCATGCAATAAACAGGAAGAGAAAACTGGAATGTGCATGAACCACTGAGCTAGAAGGTCCAGGTGGGCCCTGCCATTCAAAAGTCCCTTTGCTGATGGTTGCCAGGTGCTGAGGATGGCAAAACCCCCAAACCTCAGTGTGCTCAGTTTTATGATAAGTTAAAAGTATATGGTGTTTCACAGGCAAGAAGTTTCTTTTTAAGATCTTTTAAAATTAAATTTTATGAAACTATATGAACACCTTTAATATGTCAACATTTTCATTTAAAAAAAGAGAAATGATAGGTGATTTTTCTCTACGCACTTTGAAATCATGATAGCAATACCTTTATTGGTCAGACACTACATTTTCTTACCAAAAGCCTTCTTTCTGATGGTTTCCAAAAATAACAGTAATTTTAACAAAAAGTACTGATGAAAAATCACAGAGAAGGTACTAGTTTCAAAGCATGTGAAATGAGAAAAAAAAATAAGATGGGTTTGTTTCCATTTCCAATCAACTTCTGATCATCCAATAATGATGTTTTCTTGAGAGAAAAGAAACTCCAAGTGTCTTAGATTATGACTTGGATTTTTAGATGATGCTCATCTCCATGGGGGCTGGTGTTGTGTTGCAGAGAGGGAAGGTTTAGCCCTGTGTGTTTATGTGGTGTCTTTACAACCCTCCATTTGCTGCTGAAACCAGTAGCAG
The DNA here is from genome assembly GCA_025447755.1 of Corythornis vintsioides. Classification (NCBI taxonomy): domain Eukaryota; kingdom Metazoa; phylum Chordata; class Aves; order Coraciiformes; family Alcedinidae; genus Corythornis; species Corythornis vintsioides. The sequence goes on along the minus strand of JAOEGS010021255.1, from coordinate 175,212 downwards.
CACTCCTGCCTGGACCAACAGGGCTGTGATGGAATGGTGCAGAGCAAGAAACCCTATGGAGATAGAGAGAAAATCATAAGCAAATGAAAAATGGAAGTTGAAAGGTGAGGTTTGATGAGGGGAAGTGACTCACAGGTTGGGAATGAGGGATGGGGTCTCAGGGAAGCTTGGCAGCTCGAGCTCCAGTGACCCCCGACTGCGAGGAGTCGTGGGGAGGACAGAGGAGAGGCCAAGCATGGAGCAATGAAATGAACAGTCAAGCCCAGGGAGAGCCATGAAAACCTGGAAAACAAGCCCATAGAGGTCGTGCAGAAAGGGGAGAAATATCCAGCATTTCCAGACTGTGCTGGTTATCCCTCCCTTGGCTTTGATGAGGGGCTGTGTGAGACATGATGATGTAGAGACCTGAGGGAAGCCAGTAAAGCTGATGCATCTACAGCAATAGCTGAAAGCCACGTTCACATTTCTGCCTTCACATCCTCCACATCTGCTGTACTGTGCAGGGAAATGCAGTGGTATTTCCTAAGCCACTGTAACATAAAGAAATGGGGTAGTATGTTTTAAATGGATGTCCTCAAATGAACCCTCTGATCTCTTCTGCAAAAGCCACCAGAAGCCAGCCACTGTGTCTGCACAGTAGGGCGAGGTGGGGAAGGGTGTATGGATGCTGCAGCAGAACATGTGGGGGTCAGCCAGGGACCTGGTCCTGTTCCCACCACCCTCCACCAAATCTGTGCCTGTGTGTAGTGAGGCTTGGTGAAAAAAGCTGTTTGGATGCTGGCTGTGCCATAGCAAATGACTCCTCTGTAAAAAGGGAGAGAGAGCTTACCAGAGAGCTGCTTGCAAAGGTGCTGTGGTGGCAGCCTGAGATCAAGCCATGTGCTCACCCACTGGTGTCTCTGCCTGTCCTAACCCCCTCTGCCCACTGCTGGCACACTCCCTTCCTGCTCCACATGGCTCACAGGGCATCTACACAGTTCTGAGGACAAATGCCAACAGGCATCCTTGGTCTCCTCCAACTCTGGCAACACTGAGCTGTTCTTGGCTTTGTTAGAACATGATTTACATAGAAGGTAAATAATTGGTACTAACTGACTTAGTCTGGATAAGGTCTTCAGAGGGATTCAGTATTTACAAGGAAGTTGTGAAGCAAAGTGTCTTTTCACCATTCCAAGGAAGGGGCAATGTATATATAGTTATATATACATCTATATAAATACTAGATATCTGCTTTTGTAAGTAGGTGTATATCATGTCATTGTAATGAAAACAGATTTTAGCTTTAGCTGCAGCACCAGTTGGTGTCATTTAATTTCTGAACATCCTAGATATACCTCTGCTAGTCGTGCATAGTTTGGCCAGAGTATTTCTAAGGGCAAAGCAGGCAGAGATGCTTCTTGCTCAGGACAATGCAACAGTTGCCTGGAAACCCAGAGCTGCCATGTGCCAGGATGCCAAAAGTCTTAATTCAGGATATGTCCCCCAAGGAAAACCACGAGGAGGTGGATCTGAAGGAGTCTCCTTTGATCTATCTGTTGGTCCTTCTACTTTACTATCTGATCATTGCTTCTGGGGCCAGAGGAGGCAGAACCCTGTTCTTGGGAACAAGGAATTCTTAGGTGAGCTTTTGCAGCACAGAGAAGCTACACTTCCCAGTTCCTAGCAGAGATGTTGAAAGGCACAGCTTTTCATAGTCCCCTCCGGATAGAAAGCCCCAGAAATACCACACAGAGCCTACTAAACCCCTGGCTGGGCTTCAGCTGCCATGGAGCAGTTTCCACCCGTGCATCCAGAAGGCTCGTGGCCAATCGAGTTTAAACTCAACATGTGGTGGAGCTCAGCATGGAGGGGAGAGTCGATCAAGGTATTCTCAACTCTTCCCATCCCTTCTGATAAAACTACAGCACTCATGAAGTAAAACTGAGCTTTTGCAGACTGTAACAGGGGAATTTCCTTCCTCCTTTCCTAGGCCAGCACTTGGATGAGGCTCAGCAGAAGTTTTAGTGTGGATTCTACTGGGCATAATACTGGAGGCTTTGATTGTTGCAGGAGTTGGCTTGGACTCCTCTATTTCTTGAATGCTGTTGAGACAAACATCCTAGCCAAGGAATCAGCGCAGGCACCCCCTGACTAGGAAGCAGCAATCTGGGCCAGATATTGCTGTGAAGCACTGAAGAGTGTTCCAGCATCCAGCCTGGCTTTGCCTTTAACACAGAAACCAGTTGTGCCATTGATTTGGACCGTGAGATCCTTGACAGAACCCAAACCCTGCTGCAAACATCACTGCACTGGAGCCAGGGTGACAATGTCCCCTGATGTTGCATGGCAGGGCTTGGTGGCCACCCTCTGTGTGGTAGCCCCTTGATGTCACAATAGGCCCCTCCCCACCCACAATAGGCCCCGCCCAGGTCCAAGCCCCACCCACAGCTGCCTCTCCTATAAATAACCCCTCCACTCAGCAGCACATGGGGCTGAGCTATGGGGGAGGGTGGAGGTGGGTGCTCTAGAGGTGAAGGGTCATTTAGGTTGCTGGCAAACCTTTTGCAGGGTTTTCTTCTGCTTGTCCCACAATTAGGCAGCTGATTTCCTTCTGCTGCTTGAAAAAATCTCTGTGATACTGACCAGGGATGGATGGGTTGGTTGTAAAACTAAAGGAGGCTGTGGGATGAGAGATCCTGACCTTGTCTCTAACTCTTCTGGGGCCATGAAAGCAGGTTGGTGTTTTAGCTGGAAATTAGAGAATTTTTGAGTTAGCAAGTAACAACAAATAAGCTTAATATTCATTTTTTAAGCCTCTTTTAGAAAGGTTTTCAATGTAAAGTCTGAATTGTAGAGAGTTTCAGGTTAGTAGTGAGTAAAGAAGCTGGTTGAAGGTTTTTTTTTTAATTCTGTTTTGGAAAAACCTGAGTTTTTTGTGGGAGGGAAAAAATGTTTTACTTGCTTTGTGAAGCTATTTTTAATGAATTTTATTTATTTATTTTTTTTTTTAAGGCATGAGCTGAACTTCTTGTGTGTAACTGGTATTTCCTCTTTTTCCAAACTAAAGTGGTAGGGGAAAGATAAAGGCATTGGGAGAGAAGGGGGGAAAAATTAAAAGTTTACCCCTTCTCCCATAGTCTTTTTGATAAAAGTATTTATAAAGCAGTTTTTAAATATTAAACCCTTCCCAAAGCATATGGCATGGAAACAGTTGTGGTGGAATGAGCCTTTCACTTTTTAAAACCAGCTTTGGCAAAATATCTTTAGTTAAACTGGAGGGTCTTAAATTGTATTTATCTTGAGTGCTCCAAAGTCCTTTTTTAGACAGAGCAGCAAGTTGCTGAAGAGATATTCCTTTATTATTTTTTTTCTGATGATCCTCCAAACCTTCCTATGCTGTAAGTTAATGATGCAATAATTGTAGTCTGGATGCAGCTTTTCATGCTGAGCATGAAAAAATATGTACTGGGAATGGGGCTAATTTGTCTCTCCCCTTGGAGAAGGAAGACTCTTGTGGCCCAGTTGCCATAGTGTCAGCCAGAACTGATTTGGAAATGAAGGGTCTACAACTCTAGAGTGAGCCTATTGCTGCTCCAGGGGTTCATCCCATAATTTTCTCTGGGTTTTTTTCAGCCTTATTGCTCAGGGGTATGGCCTGGTGCCAGCAGGCATGACAGCAAGGGGTGAGCAGGGCCAGCAGATCCATTTTGGGCTTAGTTAGGAATATCCCAGGTGAAAACTGTTAGCTAACAATCTGCCTGGTGTCAACCTTCGTCTCCAGGAGGAGACTGTCTGGGATGTTGTCTGGCAAAGGTCAGAACCTGCCCTGGATTCTTCTATCCATTTTCAAGGAGATGTTGGCTGGAGTTTTTAAAGCCTCCATTATTGGGACTGTCTGTGTGCCCTCCAGGACTTGCTTTAGCAAGATGTTAGTGATTGACAGACCTGGATGGTTGGGGTCTGGGGGGGGGGGAGAGGACAGACTCTGATAGGTCTCTGCTTTGTCTTCTTCCCAGGTTCCCTGGAGTGCCAGCAGCTGGGACTAATTGTCAATTAGCCCAGCAGCACCTGGGTTGCAATGTAAGGACCCAGGGGCAGGCTGTGGAAGAAACTCCAGCAGCTCTAGCAGGCAGCCAGCTTGTCCTCTGACGTGTCTCCATCTGTCGTGGGCTCACAGGTAAGAAATGTTTACTATTCTTGTAGACATGAGTCTAAAGGTGAAGGTGATTGTTGTCATATATTTATTGCTACTGCTTTGTTCTACTCAATTGGAGCTTATCACGACTTTCCCCTGCTCGTGTCTGTCACCAGCTCTCCTGTGGTGTTAGAAAAATTATTTCTGGCTGGTTTCTTTGTGGTGCTGTTTAAGGCAACTTTGAACAGGGCTCTTCCTCTAGGTGTGAGGACTGAGTTGTGATGTGGATGGCAGTTACTTTTGTTTATATTGTCTAACAGAAGGTTAAAACTTGGTTTGATGTATGCTTTGTATGTTTTGTTGATGTCTGTTTTCCTTCGTTTTCAAAAGAAAACCTTGTTGGAGTGTTTTATTTATTTTCCTGCAAAGAAATGTCATTTTGCTTTGTTACATTGCTTGAACTCTTAAAAACAGTGTTTGGAAGCCTTCTGAGAAGGGACGGTGTGTTGACCTTTGTAGCAATGCAGGCTTCAAAATCTGAGGTTTCATGGTGAACAAAGCTACTGAGCAACATATGTGGGTCTGTGATTTGATTGTGATGGTCCATGGTGTCAGGAGTTGTTTTGTTTAATGTGAAATTGCATTTGAAGTCTGATTTTTCTGGTTTTCTTATCCAGCCATGTTGGTTTAGGACAGGTAGAGGGATTTGCTACAGGTGTTTCTCAGAGGGTGGTGAATGAGCAGTGGAAAGGGGGGGGGAGCTGGGAGTGTTATCAAATGCTAATTCAACAAACCTGGTGGTCTTGCTCTGTGAAACCATGTTGAATATATTTTTTTTTGTGGGGAGGAATGTGTTTGCAGTGTCTGGAATTTCTGAGAGTTCCTCCTTGTGGATGAGCTTAACCACAAGTAGAGCAGAAGCTGTGCTTGTCCAATGTGCCTGTCCATGCAGCTCCAGCCTGAGATTTCACCAGTAATCCTTGCATCTAGCACAAAATGATGGGACTGAGGGGGTGTCTAATGGTGCAGGAAGAAAATAATTTTCAAACTGAAGCTGCTAGGTTTTGAGGGCTGTGATTCATAACTTATATACATAAGCATTTATTCTTTGTGTGTAAACAAGCTTTATATCAGCACAGAGTAATCCTGACAAAACCTTTCCTTTAGTTAGCAATTAAAATAAGGATTAAAATCCTCACTGACTGAGTTAAAAACTCTACAGGTATTTCTTGACCCTGCTTTATATCCTGGTGTCTGTTACCCATCTTTGACACAATCAAAGACCTTCACTACAGCAGCTGAAACCAGATTCTTGAAAATGTTGAGTGGTATGTCTGACCTGGTGTTAATTATATGTCAGTGATATTTAAATGATGGAGAGGGGAGATGTGTCTAAGATTGAGTTTTGCTGGGCCAAGATGCAGTAGCAAAACAGGAGACAGCTTTTACAAAGGGAATCCCAGTCTGGCAACATCATCTCCAGATCCTGGAAGCCAGAGTCCCTAAAAAATGTCCCTAAAGTTTGCTTTGTTACAGCAAGGCAGCATTAGATCAGGTATGGGATCTGGGGGTGTGGGGTAAAGGAGTGGAACTAAACACCAGTCTGGTGTGCTTGGTTTTGAGGCAGAAATGGTGAGATGGATGCTTTGTATGTAGGCAAGCTGTCCTCTGCTAGGAATGAGACCAGTTGCTTCAGTCTCTTGACCAGCTCTCTGATATGTGAGCTCCAGATTGTTTCCCAGAAATATGCAGCTTAAATGACAAGGCTGTTTCTAACCCATTTCCTGAAATGTATGAAAATTCTACTTCAGCAAAGGAAAATAAGGCTTTCCTGAGTAATGAATCCAGTGAAATCATTATTGCAACCTTCACTTCTCATATGCTGTTGTCCATAATGGCTTCTCATTTCCCTGATCTAATGATTCTCTGGGCAGCAGCATGCACGAGAGGCATGTGGTTCTGAGCTCTTTGTGGTGTTAGCTGGTCATATTTCCATCTTCATGGGACAGTTGAACTGTCTTTGTTTCCTTTGTCTTGAGGAGACTTGTTTTCTTTTTCTCCTTTGTTTCTGCCCCCTCCCCACACAATTCACAGCAGCTTTATTTTTCAAGTTCAGTGAAGACTGATCTAGGAGCTGGAAATGAGAGAATGGGTTCAGCTTTTTTAGGGGGAATGGAGAAAAGAATCACCACACTAACTTTCTTAACCTTGTAAGCTAACTCTAAAACCAGTAAATTATTTTACTCCCAGATGTAACTGATAAGACTCTTAGTATGTAGACTACTATCACCAGGAGAAAATGTACTAATTTTTTTGGAGGTGAAGAAAAATAATACCTGGATACCAGAATTATATTCCAAGTAGAATCAGAGCACACTCTTAAATAGTGAGGAGCAAGCTGTAAAGAGAAATTGTGGAGTCGTCTTTAATCTATAATCAGTATGAATGTTCTCTTATATGTTGAGTCCACTTGGAATTTACTGAGCTCAATGAAGGTTAAGTTCTGTTCTAGGTGTTACTTGGGAGGATCTTCCCTGCCCCTTCACACCTCTGAAATGCAGCACAAAACCCAGACTTTACAGTAACATGTCGTGGGGCAGGTTCCTACAGTGGTTGATCTAATAATCTGTGTTAACAACCCAAAAACAGACATCAGGGAAATAACGTGGTTGTTCAAGGCTGTACTTGTCTGGAAAAAACGTGAATTTGCAGTTGCTGGGACCAATACCAATTTATATATGAGGGTTTCTCCCTGCTGGAGCAATGGCAGGGTTGAAACCAAGCTGGATCAGATGTTGGGTACAGTTTGCTTGAGCTTTTTCAGTTTCCTTTTAGATGACTTTGATTTATCTTAATTCTGTAGGCTTTTCACACTTTTATTTGTGAGTAAGGAAGCTTGGAAGAAAAGGTTTACCAGAAGGACCATGCTATACAAGCCTGGTTCTTGCATTATTTGACTCTTCCATGGCTCTATGGTAACTGTTGGCCAACAGATAATACACTGATAATACACATTTAGTTTGCCTTTGGTTTCAATGGGGTTGATGTTTACCTTGTGTTTGCTCTGCACCCTCTATATAGCTTGAAGTTCTCGTGGTTACAAGGCATCTAGAAGTTTCTCCTGAAAAATGGAACAGGACACCTTTTTGGCTGCTTGTAAACTGTGGAAATTTTGCTGAGATTTTCCAAGAAAGGGGAACAATACAAGCTCAACAGAGAAGTTAATTACATAGCAATGGAAACTTTTCTTAAAGACTTTCTGACGTGAAGCTGGTATTGCTTTTCAGCAGGATAGAAATCTCAGAAATGCCACTTCTAATGAAAAATGTTTTAATGGCAAATACTTTTCCACCATGTAATGGTTATTCTTGGGCTAGTCTAAAGCTTATTGAACCTCTATTTCTTTGTGGAGTTGTATGTAACATGGTTTGGCTCTGCCTTTTCACTCAAGAACAGTCCTGGTCTAGGTGAGGTGGGTGCCAGGGAAGTAATGGGAACCAAATATGATAACTATATTTTTAATGTTATGCTTAGACTGTGATTTGTATTGAACTGCTGTACAAAGTAACACAGTTCTGAACCTTGGACTAATGGATGCTTGCTGCTGCTTCTCTGGTACCTCCAAAATCATAGGCCTTTTTCTCCTCTCTATCTTAAACTCCATCCAACTTGAACTATTCCTGATTTATGTGGGTTTAAGTACAGGAGAATTCTCCTAAGAATTGATCCTGTGAACTGTCAGGAAAGGGCTGCCTTGCATGTCAGCAACAGGTATCATCTCACACAGGAAAATCCTAAAGCAGGTTTCTGGCAACAAAACAGCATTTTTCTCTGTAATTTTTTTTTTTTTTTATTTAAGAAAGCAGAAATTTTTATATAGCTGAGAGATCCCACCTGTTCTTGCCTCATTCTGTCTCTGGACAGTCTGAACTATGCTTTATTTTCTGAGTTTGCAGTTCCAAACTTTCTGAGTCCCCTCTTCTCTGGAAATCTCTGCAACTGTGATTAAGAGTGTATGTTAACTGGGAAGGTGTGAAGCAAGTGGCCGGGCTGGGTCATGGTATCAGATTGCCACTGGCACTAATAAAAGGACTGATAATCTAGTTAGAGTTCTTGAATACTGAAGCAACTTCTGTGGCCTTAATATGGAGAGGAGGAGGGGAAGGGAATGGAGAAGGGACTGGCCACAAATAAATTCATTAGATTTGAAGAGAAGATCATAATGATCTACAAAGCTCTTGGCTTTTTTTTTTTATATCACAGGTTTACAGATGGAGTGGTAGGATCACAATGTCCTCCAGTACCATGCTGTGCCCTGGCAGGCACCTGCTGCTGCTACACCACAGATACTAGAGTGGTGGACTCTGATGCCATGCTGACCACAACTGCAATAAAATGAGATTAGATGCAGTCATGAAGGCCAAGCTCATCAGTGGCTGTTGATCATGGAAATCTTTGTCATAGGAAATTGTTCAGAAAAAGGTTCTGCACTTGCACCTTTGCTCTGAAGTGCTTCAGGGAACCTGAAGTCTGGTTGCTGCTACAACACTGAGGCAATGCCCTTCTGGCAAGACTGGCTGCAGCTCATAGAAGTTTCTCATATCTGCATCTCCTGAAGGTCTAGTAGATGTGCTCCAGGTATCTAAGATACTGAATATGGCCTCTCAAGGCTGGTGAGAGCTGTTCTCTTCCTTCTGAGCATGTTAATGGATAGACAAACATATGAGAGACCTGGAGTTTTGGTGAACTGGTTTCTACTTCCAATGCTGCTTTTCCATGATAACTAGTTATTTTTGGATCCAAAATAAATATTCAGTCTTAGAACTAGAGTTTAACACTTCACAGATCTGGTCCCTGCTTGCTTTCACTCATTGGTTCTGTAAGTGTGGTGTGGTAACATGGTCTGAGGGAACCCTTCAGACTCTGCTGTTCCCCAGATGAGGGTGCTTGTCACTAGATGGCTGTTTAAGGTCTTTAGGATGCCTCCCTTTCTGCTGTGCTTTGGAAGAAAGGAGTTAATATCTATGCTCAAAGAATTGTGTTAAGGTTCTACTGCAGGAACAAATTTAGGCTGAATCCCAGTTTCTCAAGCACCATTGAAGGCCTGTTGTGGCGGAGGCCTGTGTTTAATGCCTGCAAAGCAATATACTCAGCAACATGAGTTATGGAACTTTCTCTTGCACCCATAAATCTTGGAGGAGAATCAGAGTCTTCAACCATGTACCCACCCAGGCTAATACCATTTCTTGCAGCTGGAATTAATCATGGCATTAGGCAAACAACAGGGGTTCATTAGGACCAAAGGTGACTTTAATTTAATTGAAATATAACTTGGCAAGTAAAGTAGTGATCCAGTTCACAACACCTTATGGGAGGTCTGGGTTATATATGGAAAAGTTAATGGCTGTAAAAAAATATCCAAACAACATATTTGTGCACGTGTTCCAGTAAAAGTCCAAGCCAACTACTTTTTAATGGTTTGAGTTTTCAAATGTGTATATTAATGTTCTTAAAATAAGAAATAAGGCTATATGAGCACATACAGTATAGCAATTTCAGGTGGGTGGGAGTATGAGGGAGGGGAGCCTCATCATTAGGACATCACTGGTGGAAATCATGTTCCTCACAATTGTTGAGGCTGGAAAAGAACTCTGAGATCAAGTTCAGCCTATGACCTATTCTCCTTGTGCTGGATGAGGCTGCTAAACCCCTTCATTCTCTAGAGTATGGATCTGTGTAATGGATGTTGCAGCTTTTTCCCTTAGAGATTGAAGAATAAAAGATCTTACTGATTTCTTGTGGTATTTTAGGTAAAGGTAACCCAAAAAGGTTGGTTTTGGTTTTTGGCAGTTTCATGTATTTAAGTTTCATACAATTACATGAGTCCCTGAAATAAATGAAAAGCCTTCAAGGGATGATATTGGCATCCCCTGGTGAATGACCACCCACAGCCCCCCAAAATAATCCTAATCAAATACTAATAAAAATCAGCCAGCCTGTAAATCAGTACAACAGCACAGCCCTTTAAACCTCCCCTCTTGAACAGGCCCTCCCATATCTGCATAAACACTGTAAATGGGTTCCTACATAAAATATTATTTACATTTTAGTAGGTAAACATATGACAGTATGCACACATCGGTGGGCTGTGACATCATAGGACCAGCCTGCAGAGTATATAGCTTTATCCCTATTTTATTCCCTAGCCTGTTTTTTGAAGGGAAGGGGCCATCTACTTTTTCATGGGCATGCAATTTGTCTATCCAGTGCTGAATGTACTTTGAAACAGACCATTGGAAATAGATGATTTTTTTGTTGTTGTTGTTTCCCAGTGGTATTTTTCCTTCCCCCTAAATTTCTTGTGCATCTTGGCCCATCAAATGAGCCCTTTCACTATGATAGAGCATCATCATGTAATTGATTTCATAGGGAATTGGCTGATTCTGGTGGAAAGCTTGTGAGATGCTTGATTCTTCAGTGCTTAGATTGAGAAGAGCAGGTGAGAGTCTTGGTTGCTGGGTTAGGAGTGTGGAGCGGAGGAAAACATGCATGGAAAGAAAGGAAAAGGAGGGTGGGGGGAGAAAAAGCAGAGGATAGGGCAAGAAAAAGGTTGTGTAGGATACTCAGGAGGTCTGAGTGTCTTGCTTGGTGTTATCACTTTGGGCAAGTCACTTGGGAAGTTTCAGTGCTGAAAGGGGCTGCTCTGAGGTGCTGGGAGAGCATGTAAGCAGGCGCCGGGTAGGAACAAGTCTCTCGATGGCTGGGATGAGATTTCCAGATGGTTTTGTTTAGATGATGCCTCCTGGGTCTTGCTCTGTCTTTTGGTGGCCTGTTTCTCGTTTCAGCAGTTTCTCTGGTTTTATCTTCATGTCCTTTGGGTTTTGGACCACTGGGGAGAAGACAGCCTTTTTTCACCAGCTGACTTGAGCCTTCAGCAGGGCTCACCTTGTAGTCAAGCTGGCTTTAAACATTTCCTTTTCAGTAAAGCAGCTGTCTCGGAAGCTTTGTGAAACCCACAGTTTGGGAGGAGGAAAGGAAAAATGAGATAAAGTGGCAAATGAAAAACTGCTGCTGCAGACAGGAGGTGGTGGACTTCCAAGCCCCAAGGGGAGGAGTGTGAGTGAACATTAATAGTGAAACCCTTTCATTAGCTCCACAGCAGATGAGAGATAAGAGCAGAAATGACTGCCAATCTCTGGTTTTAGCACGGAAATGTGTCTGCCAGACACCTCCTCCCTGTGCTGGAGCTGTCTCCAAAGGGATCTCCCCAAAAGGGGGAGCTTTTAGCCCACCATATGTTATGTCCCCCACTGTCTGGCCTGTTTCACTCTAGTGGAGACCTTGTTGGATAGAGAGCCTGTTTTGCACCTTGCACTTACCCTTGCAGCCATCCTCTCTGCTATGTGTGGAAATGAGGTGTGAAAGCAACTACACTTCAGTGAGAAAGCCACGACTTGAGTTGCTTCTTGTCAGAGCTCTCCCATCTCCTAAGCCTTGGAAAATTTGCCCCCAGAGGAGGTCATCTGCCTTCTGTTATTGCAGGGAAAGAGCAGCACAGGGAGGCAAAATTATTTTTGAGGTCTCTGTAGGGGCTGGCAACAGATCCCATGCTGACAGCTCCTCCCACACCTCCTTCTGCTGACATCTGCTGATATCCCTGTCTGTATGGTGTCTCAAAAGGCCAAAATGCCAAAAAATGTTTGTTTTTAACCAGTGATGGCATATTTGACCTTCTCCAGTGCTTTTGGCACCTTCTGTCTTGACTAGTTTTGCATGTGTCACTCAGTGTTTGAAGCAACCCTAAAGGCCTAGGCTTTAGATAGCTGTCAGAACAGCATGGTGTTGTCACCTTTACTGGCCAGACTCCAGCCTATTGTTGCCCATGCTATCTCTGGCCTTTTGTACCCTTTGCCAGGTGATGCCCAGCATCACCCAGCTCTTCAGCATGTCACCCTGTACTTCTCCTGTGCTTGTAGCTTGGCCACAGGGCTCAAGCAGAATCATCAACCTGCACAAAAACCTCTGTGGTGGGTGTATTTGTGCAGCACTGAGGTGGCCTGATGCTGGCTTGGTGCCCTTCAGCTTGGCCAAGAAGCCAGGCATAAAGTGAGCCAGCTGGTTCTCTTGAGAAATTTCCTTGGAAGGAATCTTGGGCTCAGCCCTGCTCCCCTCCACCAGAGCTCCTTGGTGCCTCATGCTGAGAGCAAGGCTCTCCCTGCTATCACCTCTCTGACCTCCTGGGCTAAACACTGTGGCTTTTTCCTGCTCTGCTGGTCACAGGAGGCTGTGAGAGGTGCTACAGGCAAGGATGGGGAGTAGATTCATCTAGATATTGGGATAACAAATGAACCTTGGCTTCATCTAGATACTGGGATAACAAATGAACCTCATTCTGTTTTCTCTCAAGGCTGTATGTGACTTGTTACAAGCATGTTTCTGTCTAGTCCTTGGAGCTTTATGGGGGCACTTAAGGGTGCTGGGCTCAAGCTCTTGCTCCCATGTTAGGGGCTGAACATGTTTCTCTTAAGGCCTCCCTTACTCCCCAGCTTGGACTTTCTCCTCGCTATGCAAAGCCAACAGCGCAGGCAAAACCCAAGGAGCTGACTGGTCTCAGTTTGCTCTGGAGGGCTTCTGTGTAAAGAAGCATTTGTCAGAAGGTAAATGAGGTAAACTAGTTCCTAATTAGTCTGCACGAAGGGTCTAATGCCATAAATGTGGAGCGAGCACTATAAATCCAGCCCGTAGCTCGCTGCACAGTAATTTCCCCACATAGACAAGCCTCAAGTCACAATTCATTACAACTGTGCTTTGTAGACCCTCCGATGTTGTGCTTCCCCTTCGCTGAGGGCAGATTGTCAAGCTGTGACCCTGCCTTAGTTAATTAACCTTCAAATGGGATTTATTTTCCCTTAGTTACTTGAGCGTGCACACATTTGGTAATAATGACCATCCGCTTCCCTTAGCGTTGGCTAAAAGGGGAACGAGTCATTTGTTACTCTATTTTACCAGGGTAAAATAAAAAAAACCCCAGGCCTTAACTTTCATGGAAAATGGATAGCTTGATGCCAGAAAGAGACAGTTCCATCACAGCCACTTCTTCAGCTGTCTGCAAATATTTGAAACCCTGCGATATTTAATGTTTTTCAGATGGCGATAAATCTGCGCTAGCACGGGCTCGCTCGGGCTTAGTGAGAGATGAAGTGAGATAGGAGAAAACCCATGAGCCAGCACGGGAGAGGTATTGCTGGTCACACTTCTGCTGATGTCAGGACAGGTTTTCAGGACCTTGCACATACCAGCTGGCTTCTCTTCGCCAGGGAGAAATACCCCCAAATGCAAGCCTCCAGTTCACATCCCATCCAGTTGTGAGCTAAATGTTTGGTTTTTTTTTTCACCCTGCCTTCTCCACACCCCCCTTTTTTATTATTTTTGCAATCTGACATTAAAAATATGAAACTACAGCTGGGGAAGGAGAAATGTCACTGGCTGAAAACTTTTTTGCATCTGGCAAGCCCAAGATGTTGCTCGGGCTTTGTTTGTTTAACCTTTTGTTTGCTGTGCAGAACCTCGGTGGTAAGTTGCAGAATGTGGCTTGGTTGCAGATGTGTTGGTGTTTTGCTTGCTTTTTTTTCTTTTTTTTTAAAGGAGGAAAAAAATAGTCACAGTATTGCCATGTGCTTTGCTTGCAGTGTTGCCTCTGCCTGGGGTAAGCTGTGGATATCTTTCCCTGTTCTTCTGATGCACCTGATGGACCCTGGGTTTGGTCTGTTGGGAGATGTGTGGTCTGGGGAGAAGGCTCTGGGTTTGTTTGGGATGTTGGGCAGGAATGAAAAAGTCTCACCTGGAGCACACACATCTCCCAGACAGGGATGAATACTTAGAAGGGGCAGGAGGGATTTCTGGCTGGCTTTCAAGACACTTAAAAGGGTTGTGTATGTCTCCCAAGCAGAGCAACAAGGTGACAAGTTGGGGAAATATGGCTGGATGAGTTGCAGATGCTTAACTGCCTAAATCAGCAGCATCCTGCTGAAATGTGGATGGCAAGTTGCTGCAGAGCCTGGCAGCACTGGAACAGGAGGGGACCTGAATGTTTTCTGATTTATTTTCCTTTTGGAAATAAGGAGTAAAACAGTTATGGCAGGAAATGTTGGTTTATTTGTTAAAAGGAGTTGAAGAGCAGGCTGGTTCTCCAGACACCAACACCATTCACATGAAGGGGCTGTGGGTGATGCCAGTGGTGCTGTGTGTGGCTGTGAGCCCCTGCCTGGGCTGGCAGAAGGACAGGGCTTTATCTTGATTTGGGTTTCTCACTTTCAGCCTTCCATGGCTAAATCAAATTTCCCCCCCAATTGCAGCTGTGATTCTCTGATGGAGTTTGTTGGTTTTTTTTTTTGTCCAAGTGTCTGTTTATAAAGTTTTAAAGAGACAGAAACACCTCAGCAGTTTGATTTTGGCAAACAGCTGTGAGCCAAGTGTGGAACAACAACAAGAAAAATCCCTGTAAAAATCAGGGAAAATGCATGCGAATTTCCACACATTTCACAGAGGCAGTGTGGTCTGGGAGGCAGCAGGGTGGTCTGGGTGGTTTAGCCCTGGTGAAGAAAACAGACACTCCTCTGCTCAAATGCCAGCTCTGCCACTGATGTGCCATTTAGCCTTGGAGAAGGCACTTCACCTTGCCATGTCTTGGTTCCCCTCATCTTTCCCTTTTCCCCCTTTTCCTTAAAAATGTCAATTGGTGGCCTCAAATCTGGGTGCTGGCCAATCTGAGCTTGGCACAGCCAGGGAAGGTGGGGCAAAGGTGGCTATGTTCCCAGGTTTCAAGGGTGGCCAGGGACTGGAGATGTTCCAGGAATAGAGTCTTTGACCTCGATGGAGGCCCTGATCCCAGAGCACAAGCTGTTAATGCTTAGCTGACTCCCACCTCCCTGCTCTGTTCAAGTATCCCTGAGAAGTGAAGAGGTTTTTCCAGGAGTTTGGGATGTTGAATGGGACTCTATTAGCACCCGGGTAGTCTGGTTTTGGCAAAGCCCAGGCAGCCTCCACACCCTGCTTTTACATATTCATGCCTATCCAAAATGTTCCCTTTTGGGCTGGACTTTCCCAGGCTTCATCTCTGGTCTCTGAGCTCGTGGATCAGGGGGAGAGAATCCCTTTTGAAAAGGCTAAATTTTGGGCAGAGCTGCAGCAGCTAAAATGGCCAAACGGTGCCCTCAAAGATGGGGTGGAGGGGGAACAGTTGTGGGGAGGTGGAGGGACTTGTTGGACTGTGGCCTTGGGGACAGGGATGGCTGCCCACCACTGTCCCAGACAGCTGACCTCCTTTGCCTGTCCTCTACTGATTATCCCAATCCCTCTGCTGCTGAATGAATGGAAAAGCTCCAGTGGGAATTGATTCAGGCCCTAAATTTTGCGTGCTCTGAGAACATCCAGAGCCTGCTGCCAAGTTCAGTGGAGCTTTGCAAAATATACAATTCAGTTACTGTCACTTCTGTTCTTGAAGTGACATAAGATCCAAGAATTAGGAGTTTAAGTGAAACAAACAGTGATAAATAAGAAACATTGGTAGATCAGGTGTGCCAAAGTTGAGGATATTCCCCACCTGGCACTGGTCACTATGGTACACAATCTGCAGCCTGCTTTCTGAGAGGGACCTTCTGTGCTTATCCTGTCTCTGCCTCTGAGCATCCCTGAGTGGCTGCTGCCAGAGAGCTGCTGGGCCCCTGAACCTACTGACTTCCCCAGGGCTGTCCTGCCTCTGCTCACCAAGGGGTTTGTGCTTACACCCCCTGCGCCACCTTCCAGGTATTTCCTTCCACCTCTGCAGGCATTTCTGTAAGGAGGAGGATGTGAAACATCCTCATGAAAGGCAGTTGGAAATCAGAGCCCATCTAAGGCAGCTCAGAATTGCATTCAGAGGTGCCTTGGTGACACAGTCTGAAGGATGAGAGATGCTCTCTGTCCCGCTTGTCTCTTCAGCTTGGTTTACACCCACTAACACTGCAGAACAGACAGGGTGCCTGATGTGGTTAACATTGCTCTTCTGAGGCCATCTTCAGTAGAAGCACCAATATAATTTAAGGGTTCTGCCTTTTTTCCTTATATTGTTTTTAATTTAAACTCAATTTTCTGGTTTCCCATTGTTCAGCTTAACCAGGGACCTAGCTGCAAGTTAGACTGCCTTACTTCAGTGCTAGCCTCTGCTAAGAAGTGAATTAAGTGGTGAGCTACCTAGCAAAATAATCAATGAATGCTCCATGTAGTTCTTTTGGAAACAAATATTATTTGCTTTCCTAGATCCACCCAAATATTGCTGTTTGTCTAGCATGACTGGCTTAAAATGAATCAACAGTGTATCATCTTAATGTTATGTAAATATTCTTAAAGTAACTGGAAAGTTCTTGCCTGCTGAATTCAGGGTATAACCTGCACCACTTGAATTTTAATAATAATCTTTGCTCAGCAAAAGGACCTTTCTGAGGAATCCAACACCTCCTTTTATTCCAATTAATGCACATGTCTTCCTGGTAATTCACATTTTCTTATAGCTTGCTGTTCAAGGTAGTTAAGCAGAAAGCAGTAATGAATTATTTCTTTGTAAGACTGTTATTTTCCCAAGCTCTTGTACAATGCTCTTAGTGACATTTGAAGATATATTATCAAAGGCTCTGGGAACTGAACTGCTTTTGCCAAGGATTGAAATTATTCTAGTATGTTTTGTAGTGTGGTGCCTGTACTTTTTATTCCTTAATTTCTTTGCATTCAGATCCAACAAAGCACTTAAAGAACCATGAAAAATTCTGACAACCCATTTCCCCCCTACTGTCCCCCCCCCCCCGTT